>PVHP010016817.1:0-35306 GCA_004024765.1 Zapus hudsonius | reverse complement strand
TAGGCACTGGGGAACCAAACCTGGTTTGTTAGGCTTTGCAGGCAAATTCCTTAACTGCTAAATTATCTCTCCAGCTCCCCAAACCTCCCCCCTCTCTGTTGTTTTTTCAAGGTACAGTCTCACTGTAGCCCAAGCTGACCTGGAACTCACTCTATAGTCTCAGGTTGGCCTTGAACTCATGGCAATTCTCCAACCTCTATCTCCCGAGTCCTGGGTCTAAAGCCATGAACCACCACAACCTGATACAATCTTTTTTTAACAGTTTAAATTTCCTCATATGGCTGTTCCAAAACTTAAACATGTCTCTTAATTATACATAAACATTTCAATCACAATAAGAATTCAACCGTAGTAAGAATCATAGAAGTAGGCTGGGGAAAAGTCTTAGTGAGTACAGCATGAGCCATGGAAGCATGTGAACTGAAGTTTGGATCCACTGAGCTCATGGACAATGAACATGGTAGCATGAGTGTCTGCAATAGCAGCAAGTCTGTGGTGAAATGGGAGGCAGAGACAGGACAATTCCTGTTAAGTTTGCAGGCTAGCAGGCCTGGCAAGTGCAGCAGTGAATAATAAGAGACCTTGTCTCAAACAAGGTGTAAGATGAAGCCCGACAAGGTTGTTATCTGACCTCCATGTATGCACTGTGGCATGCATACGCCCACTCACACATAGTCACCTCTCTCTCTCTCTCTCTCTCTCTCTCTCTCTCTCTCTCTCACACACACACACACACACACACACACACACACACACACACACACACACACAGACACTCAAAGGTTTTAAAAAGAAAGAAGAAAGAACCAGAGAAGCATCATAAATGAATTTACTTAACTTTCTGCCATCTTTCTCTATAAGCTTGCTTGGTTTCAGAAAAACAAGTGTTACCACATTTCAATATCTCTGAACCTGATCCCCTAAACCTTACTCTCCAGAGTAGTCCTGTCTCTTCTTCTAAAGAATGCCTATCTCGCTGACATTAAAACGACAACAAAATAAAAATGAGAATAGGAAAACACTACTCATTCACTTCAGTTTGTTGTTGTTTGTTTTTGTGAGACAGGGTCTTATGTAGCTTAGGCTGGCCTTGAACTTTTTTGTATCTAAGGATGACCCTGAACTTCTGATCTTCCTTACTGTACCTTCCAAGTACTGGGATTACAGGACTGCACCACCACACTTGACTCATACTAATTTCTGAATGTGCTACAAACCCTTTCTGACCTGGCCTACCTTTTATTTCCATCCTCACTTCCTTCCCTGTGTGTGCTGTGCTGTAGCAGAGCCAAATTACTGCCTGTGCTGACACTAGCCATCTGCCCCAGGCCTTATCAGCCGGTTTCCTGCCTGGTGGGCTCCCTGTCCCTTGCCATCTGCAGAGTCCAGCAAGGCTTGGTTTAAATGTCACATTTCTGTGACGCCTTCCCAGCCTATCTGGGCAGAAGCAGTGCACTCTGACAGCTTTGCTACTGCGCACTTTTTGATTGTAATAATATGCTTAAGGCTCCCCCTCCCCCGCCCCACCCCCAGCATTTTCACAGAGCTCCCTCTGGGACAGGGATTGGCCATTTCTGTATGTTCATAGAAACCATCACAGTGTGTAATTTACAGCAAGTGTCCAGTCACTCTTGGAGACTATGGCAGAGTATTTTTTCAGTTTAGCTGTTTTATAAAAGTATCTTATAATGAGCTGGAAGAGAGATGAAGGAATGGCAAAAGAATATGTGTGACAAATATATGAAGGGCAGAAGAGATACACAGGAGAGGAGATTGGGTGGGGAGAATAGGAAGGAGGGGATGGAGTCAACAAAACAAATTGCCAAAAGGAGGGCTGGAGAGATGGCTCAATGGGTAAAGGCACTTGCTTGGAAATTGCCCAAATGGATGATACCTAAATCTCTGTATGCCAACTAAAAACAATATTTTTTTAATAAAAAGAATCTTAGGGGCTGGAGAGATGGCTCAGCGGTTAAGGCACTTGTCTCCAGTGCCTAAGGCCCCTGGTTCAGTTCCCCAGTACCCACATGAGCCAGAGCCACAAGGTGGTGACCCTGGTTCTCTCTCTTTCTCTCTCTCTCTATCTCTTTGCTTGAAGATGAATAAATAAAATATTTAAAAAAAAAGAATCTTATTATTAACCAAGCTAGCACTATGAATCTACATATGAGACCGGAAGTGGAGACAATGACATGCTGTGGGGGCCGCTCAGTATTCGTTAGAATGGCTTAATTGGGGAGAAGAGATAGCACTGCACAGTAGCCCTTTGACCCCATGCTCTTCCCAGATCTTTCCAGACAGGACAGTGCCTCCCTCCACCATAGGGCTGAGTGGGCCTGCACTGGCATCTCTTCCCCATCAGTGACTGTCCACATGACAAACACTAATGACAGCTTGACCAGGCTGCGCAAAGACCTTGGCAGTTGCTTTTCCTCTGTCTTATCTATGGAGCTCTCTGCATGTTTCTCTCTCCTCTGCTCTAGTTATTACATTCCTTATCCTCCTGGGAAGATCTGTGCGTGTAATTGCATGTGTATAGATGTGTGTGTGTGGAAGCCAAGGGTCCAATATGGATTGGGTGTCTTCTTCAATCATTCTCCACTTTATTATTTTTTTATTTTGAGACAGTCTTTCACAAAGCTTATACAGCTTACCAAGTTGGTCAGGTAAACTAGTTGGTGACCTCCATGGATCCAACCAATTCCCCTGGGATTACAGGCATGTAGTCCACCATACCTAGTGTTTTATGTAGGTTCTGGGGATCCAAGTTCAGGTTTTCATGCTTGTAAACCAGCACTTTGCCCACGGAGCCATCTTCCCAGCACTAGGAGAACTTTGTAAGCACAGATCTGACTTGGTCTTCTTGCTAGAAACTCTTCATGGCTGACCCTAACTGAGATGGAGCCCAGGTCTCTCCGTATCCCGTTCTACTTCTCCAGTCAAATTCCCTGCTCTTTTCCCACCTCCTCTACTTGGGGAGGCTCTGTGGAGACTGGAGTGCCAAGAGACATGACACAGTCACTGTAAGTAGATCACAGCCCCATGAGAAGATGGGGCAAGAAGGAATTATATTTCAACATGAATAGACATTGATAGAAATGAGCATCTTTGGGAAGACAAAGGAAGGCCCGCCTCTTCCCCTCCTCTCTACTCTTGTCCCCTCCCCTCCCCTCCCCTTCCCTCCTCTCCTCTCTTCTTTTTTCTTAGTGTTGATCAGAATCCAAACCAGGGTTTCATTCTGCAACTGGTTGCTCTACCACTGAGCTACATGCCTACTTGGAATCAGATCAGACTTTTCTTTCTTTTATTTTTATTTTTTATTATTATTTTGTTTGTTTTTTCCTGGGCTGGGTCTCACTGGAGCCGAGACTGACCTGGAACTCTGTAGTCCCAGGCTGTTTTCAAACTCAGTGATCCTCCTATCTCTGCCTCCCCAGTGCTGGGATTAAAGTGGTGTGCCATCACACCCAGCTTGGAATCAGACTCTTCATGAGCTCCTCAAGGAAGGTTAAGAGGGAATATGACAAACTGTAAGCATCCAGCAAATGTTTTCTGGAAGAATGGTTCAATGGCTCAGTCTCATCCTGGAGGCTATTTCTTCATGGAGGGCTTAGCCTCGCCATCCCTAGCAGCTGCTGACAGATGCACCTTCTGTGAAAATGGAGATAAAATGTGAATTTTATCAAATGATCTGAAACCAACACAGTATTTATTTAATGAAAACATACTGTTGTGGTCTGATTGCTAAGGATTTTGTTCCACATATCCCCCATAAATTAAAAAAAAAACACCAAAGGGTACCTCAAGAATAATTTAAGGAAAGAATTTTCAGGCTGGGGAGATAGCTCAATGGCTAAGAATGCTGTGCTTAAGCAGAAGGGCCTTACAGACCTGAGATTGCCAAATTCGACTCCCCAGAATGCACATAAAAAGATGGATGTTATCGAATGTACCTGTAACCCCAGTCCATGGGGTCCAGAGACCAAAAAAATTGCTTGGGCTTGCTGAGTAAAAATGGCAGCTCTGAGTTGAGGGACAGACCTATCTCAATGAAGAAAATACAAGGAGAAGTGATAAAGGAATACTTAGCATTCTCTGCATACACACACACATGGGGTGCACACAAAACAAAATAATTTTCAGAAAAATAATCAAACCAATTTATATTCGCATATTATCTTTGTTAAAGACCCAGCCGAGTATCAACAAAGAAAATAAGTCTTCAAGCAGACAAAGCAAACCCAGGTTCAGACAGACTAAGATGTAACTTATTTTTATTTTTTGAGGTAGGGTCTCACTCTAGCCTACCAGGCTGACCTGAAACTCACTCTGTAGCTCCAGGCTGGCCTTGAACTCACAGGGATCCTCTTACTTTTTCCTCCCCCAGTGCTGGGATCAAAGGCATGCACCATCATGTCTTCCTGAACTGTAACTTTAAAACAGAAGAACAAATAAAGAATGAGTATGATTAGGTGGGAACCCATGCTTTGGGACTATATGATACGATGACACTCTTTAATATAAACAGACGTGACCCATTTCCTGACAAATACACCAGCATTTATATTCCCAATGAGGTGCCTTCTATGGAAAAAGTTCCAGAAGAAGATGATAGCATTATTGCATGAGGCTGAAAAAGTTTCAAACTTTTGTTTTTCGAGTTTTCTTCAGTATTTGTATTTCTCTACATATCTACATCTTTATTTTTTTCTACTTATCTTCTAAGGCAGTACATCTTCAGAATTTAAAGGCGAATGAATTGTTTAGAGAGAGGCAAAGTAATATGGGTGTAAACTTGGTAAAGGTGGAAGCAGAATAATATATTTTTTAATGGAAAAAAAGAGATATGCCCCCCCCCCCCAAGAAAAGGTATTTCCTAGGGCTTGGACATTGATTCTGAATACAATTTCAAAACACGAGTTTCAAAAGCTCCTCAAAGTACTTCCTCAGCACTGGAATTACTATAATTTATATAATATTTTAAAGTACAAAATATTTAGAAGTGACAGATATGACTGAAGTTTTAATAGATATTCTGGAAGTTTTGGGTGTTTTACAATTATTTTGGATGTGAAAATTTTACTCCCCACCTCAAGTATTGTAGTTTGACTCATTATTGGCTATTTTTCCAAACACAGACACATTTCTGTCTCAGCAGTAATGCAGTGGTCACTATAGGTGAGTTTGTATTCCTTTGAGTTCTTAGAATGGCTTTCCCCATTCATTTCATGGGCCTGGAAACCCTTTTTTGCCACAGGCCATGTTGTCTCTGTGTTTTGGCAACTATTCTCTGTTGGTGCCCACTCCACGTTAGTGCCCAATTTCCGATCTTTAGTACCATTCTGTTGTGCTTTGGCTACAACCAACTTGGGCAGGCTGGTCCCTTTTCTCAAGGACTCATGTTCATGTTCCCAGGTCTGGGAAAGGCAGGAAGTTTTACTGTGTCTCTAGTACCTAGAACCAGGCCTGGAACCTCTTAGGCACTCAGTATTGAAAGGGTGACTAATGTCTAAATTTGTTAGTTTCAGCAGTGTTGGGGAAAAAGCAACCCATTGAAGGAGTTTACATTCATCTGTGAATGACCCTTATCTGGCCCGAAGGTATTTGCATACTTAAAGGGAAAGCTTGTGAATTCAAATTATTCTCTTTGGGAAAACCTCAATAGAGTAGCAAACTGAGAGAAAAATGTTCAGAGGTTAGGGTAGAAGGGTAGGAGCTAGGATTTAGGTTTGCCCGGGAGCCTTTCTGCTTCTCAAGGTCTCTAAGCTCTGCAGCAGCACATAGAATCCTGAAAGCCGGTCTTCTTCAAGATGGCCAGGACAATGACTTAGAAGGAAGAGGAAGAGTGTCAGAGAGGGGAGGCAGGGCAGTTTTAATATTCTACACTGACAGTGCTGTTTCTGGTATATTACAAAAGGAGTTTCCCAACTTTCTAGTGGGAAAGGACACAAGGGACCTCCTCTTGGCCACTTAAAGCTCTTTGTTGATCATAATCTAACTGTAATATTAAACTTTACACATAGAGATTGTAGTTTTTAGCTTGTAAATTGCCTTGAAATGATACATATATGATAGGGCTGGGATATATTGTGAAAAATACTTTCATCTATGTTACATCATTAGCTTTTAAAATGTACTCTAATAATATTCTCAGGCATTACTGTCCTCCCCTCCCATTTCATCTGTCTTACCTTCTCCCATAGGCTTAATTTGGAAGGTATAAGCATAAATGGAAGGCTAATTCAGAACTGTGATTTTGGGTTTATGATATGGGGTTATAGAGAGAGTAGAAGTTGATTTTTTAAAAACCAGTTTCAAACTTTTAATGTTGGACTTCTTTGTGTGGTGTCAATATTCTTTCTCTGATTATCTGTAAAATATCTGATTAAGATGTTTCATTCAAAACACAACTCAATTATATGGTGAGAGAAAACCAGAAGCAGTGAATTTTAACAAATAATATAATGTAAAATATTTATACAGCTATTACTATTAAGAAACAAATGCTTAAGTTATCAAATCTAGGAGAATCAAACTTAGTTATTGGATAGTTTCAAGTAGTTACATAGCGAAAGAGTTTTGATAAACCTTTTGTCCATAGATAGTGATTCCAAACAGCACAGTACATTAGTATGATCATCCATCCGCGAGAGACTGGCATGCTTGCGTTTTTTTTCATTTTCTCTATTTTTTGGAATGCAATGATAGCACTCTATTCATATATCCCATCCCTGGTTGATATAAACTTTAAAAATAAGTACAATAAAATCACCTTAAACTTTACAATTGACAGTTTGTAAATTACAATTGCTCAGTGGTTTTTGCATGTCATGCTTAATAGTAAATGTTCAAATATTTATTACATAAAAGGAAAATTATTTAAAAAATTCTAATATTCATTTTGTTCCGGGAAGAGAAATGGAAGAAAGAGGTCATATATTTAAAGCCAGATCATATACAAGTGCCATATTGGCCAAAGGATGATGAAAACATTCCAGTTCTGACACGTTTCATAATGGGCACACATCCTATTTCTTTGTTTCATAACCACTGCACTCTTCCCCCCACTTTTTTGGCAAGGTAACAAATTCAACAAAATCAACGCCATCTAGTTAAACTTTTTGATTTAGTGGCAGATCGGGCTGTCCTATCACGGAGGAGAGAGGAAAAAGCACAGCAGAGAAGCAGCACCAAACCCACCTGAAGTGGAACGTGTCCATTGGACATCATTCCGTGTGGGAAAATAATTTCTAGTTGAAGGAATAATTACCCCCGAGACAACCCAAGCCCCGGGGCCGCCGCCGCCCGCGCGGCGCTGGAAGTCGTGGCGGTGGCCGGGGATCCCGGCAGGCAGCCCCGAGCTCCGCTTCCTGCCCCGGGGCGGCGCACGGGGACTCGGGGAAGGTGTCGGGCGCGGAAACGTGGCACCTTCTCCGGTCCGCGCCGCGCCGCGCCGCACGCACCGAGCGCTCCGCGGGGCCGGGCGACGAGGCAGCGCGGTGGCCGCGCACCGGCCGGCGGCGAGAACCGCCCGCCCGGGGACGGGAAGTGGCGCCCAGCCTGCCCGCCCGCCCGCCCGCCCGCCCTCCGCCGCCCGCGGCCCCGCGCCGCCCCCTTTCTCTCGGCCTCTCCCTCGGCCTCCGCCACCCCGGCCGAATTCTTGCATAAATTATGCCAGGCGCGCCTGACGTCAGGTGGCGGCGCGCGGGCACGGGCGCGGGCGCGGGCGCGGCGCCGAGGGAGCCGGCTGGGGCGCGCGCGGCCCCGAAGCGTCGGGCGCGCGCAGGCGCTGGCGTGCTGGGGCCGCGGCGGCGGCGGCGGTGGCGGCGGCGGCGGCGGCGGCGGCGGCGGCGGCGGCGCGGGGCTGGAGCCGTGGTGGTGCGGACGCGCTCGTGCTCGGGAACTATCGGATTAAACTTGAATCGAGTGAAATTACACAAAGGAGCGCCGCGGAGCAGGCGGCCCGGGGACCCGGAGACCCTGAAACTCGCCAGAGCCCCGTTCGCCCCCGGGCAACTCCGCGCCCGTGGATTCGGTCCCCCCTGGACGCGGCCGCCGAGCCAACTCCGGAGCCCGCTCCGCGTTTTGTTTTCCCGGCGGCGCCGGGCAGCGGACGAGCGCGACCGACCCACCGAGCCGGTGAGTGCGAGAGTTCCCCGGCGCCCCCGGGAGGGGCGGCGGCAGGAAATCGCTCCGGGCCGGGGCCGCGCGGAGTTGCGGGCGGGGAGTTGGGCGTGTGCGGGGCGAGGGGCGAGGGCCGGCGGGGGCCGCGGCGGGCGCAGGAGCGCAGCGCCGCCCGTGCGCCCGCGGGGCCCGAACCCGCGTCCCGAGCGCCACCCGGCGCCCCAACTTTTGCCTGCGTCCGCGGGAGCGGCGGCGGCGGGGGCGCGCGGGGCGGCGAGGGTCACTTCCTCGCATGTAAATGGCTTTTTGTTGTGCTGCCGGCGTGGGGGGGGGGGACGGGGGACAGGAGGGAGCGTGTCTGCGCGCGGGGAGCGGGAGCGCGTTTCCTCCCGCCGGCGCCGAGCACGAGTTGCCGGCTCCATTGGAGAGAAAAAGGAAGGAGGAAAAGTTGGGCTCCAACTCCAGCGCGAGCGGGCGATGGGCGCGCGGGCGCGGGGCGGCTGAGCGGCGGCGGCGGCGGCGGCGGCTCGGGGACGGCGGCGACCCCCGCCTCCCGCCTCCGCCCCCCGCTCCGGACCGACCACGCCGCGCTCGCCGGGAGCCGCGGCCGCACCGGCGCGAACAAAGTGCGTTCCTCCCTCCCGGCGCGGCGGCGCCAGCCCGCGCGGGGACGGCCACCGGGCTAGGTGGGTCGGCGGCGGGGAAAGTGCGCGCGGGGCGCCGCGTGGGGCGGGGGAGGCGCGAACACGCGGCGCGGGGGGCGCCCGGAGCCCAGCCGGTGCCGGCCGCGGCCACGGAGTTGGGAAGCCCGCCTGGGGAGGGGTACTCCCAAGTGCGGGAGGAGAAGAAAGGGAGCCGGGCAGGGACGAGCGCGGGGAGGCGCGGCGGCGACGAGGGGACCCCACCTTGCCGAGCTGGCCGGGCCGGTGGCGGCGGCTGCATAATAGCGACTTTAATCCCCGGACGCAACTCGGTTCCCTTGCTCCCCTCCCCCCCCCACCGCCCTGTCGGGGGTCAGCGCCCCGGGGGGGCGGTCACCGGGCGGCCCCCGAGGTGGCCCGGCTGCGCCGTGCCCCTGCGGAGAGCCGCGGCTCGGAGCGCGAACGGCCGAGGTGGCTGGAGGCCAAGCGGTCAGCGGGGAGAGGAAGGAGGGCGGCGGGGGACGCGTTGTTTGTTTGGTTCGCACGGGGGACTGGGCTCGCGGGGGACGCGGGGCGCGGGCGGGTGGCGATGCGGGGCCCGAGTGGCCGGCGGGGGTGGGGGGCGGCGGAGCCGGGGCGGGGGCGGGGGACTGCTCGCCAGGCTCCGGGAAGGAGCCGCCGGCCCGAGCAGCCATCATTACCGAGCCGCCTTTCTCCGGATGGCTC
Source organism: Zapus hudsonius (assembly GCA_004024765.1). Classification (NCBI taxonomy): domain Eukaryota; kingdom Metazoa; phylum Chordata; class Mammalia; order Rodentia; family Dipodidae; genus Zapus; species Zapus hudsonius. The sequence goes on along the minus strand of PVHP010016817.1, from coordinate 25,815 downwards.
TGCCTCGAGTCGCCCCTCGCCGTGGGAGCGCACCCCAAACTCCCGGCCCGCCGCCCGCTTTGTGAGCGCCCCCGTGGAGCGGGTGGTGCGGGGAGTGCTCGGGCTTGGGTAGCAGTTTTCCCGGAGGTCACTTTTACACACTGTTCACGCCTTGGTTTTAAACTAGTTTTTTTTTTTTTCCTCCCTCTTCTGAACAGACAATGGACAAAAGAAAAGTAGCAACCCACATGGAGAGTTTCCTTTTGAATTGCTAGAATTAGATACACTAACCAGCTCTCCGCTTGCTAAGGATACTTTTTAGTTTACCTTTGAATATTATCTAGCAATCGATTTAAATAACTTAAACTGTGTCTATCCTCTATGCTTGATCTCTGAAAGACATTAAGTACCTTAATTTGTTTTTTTAAAGGATTATGTGAAGGCTCTGATTTTATTTTCTAAAAATTGCCGTCTTTGCAGTGAGCGATACCTTTCTGAGGGGTTTAATGTTACTTTCCCATTTCTTTCAGTAACAGGGGGATCACACCATATGTGATAATAGGCGAAAATACAGCTCTTTATTTCCTCAGTGATTTGTTGTGAGGATGCCTAAAAGTCTCAGTGACTCGGACCCTAGCAGCATGAGAACTTGATTTATCCCAGTTGTAATTACACTTGGATTGCAGTAATATCCAAGGACTGGTAATTCCTATCTCAGAAAGAAGTTGAGCAGTGATTTTTCTGAGGTCTCACCCTCCCAGCCCCCAGAGCACATCTGTCGCACAGTGTTTTGTCTCGCTGTTGCACAACAGCAGCCCTCCAGTCTTTACCCTGAAATGGCAGCTTTCATCTGACTGGGGCCCATTCATTGAGGATGATAATAAAGAGGCTGAAAGCTAGATGCTTGGGGCACGGAGTGGGACTTGGGTTGCCCTTCTAGGTGATAAGTAGGAGACATTTTAAGCCTCACAGTTTGCCCATGAAGTTTATTTTCTCTGAAAAATTGCAGGAAGGAAAGTTACAAAGTAAAATGAAAATTTGGAATGGAAAAGGGCTTGAGCAGAAAATTACAGGAACGATTATATTTTTATTTTATCCAGTTGTGGACATAGGACATTCTCCTACCCTTTCTCTTTTTGGTAAACTGCTGATTAAGGATCACAATGGAGGTTTTTTTTTTTTTTTTTTGATCAGACTTGTAACAGGTGAATTTCCTCAGAATGGTACTCCAGAATTGAGAGTTTTCTGTTTTCTGACACTAGAGGTTTTATTATTTATATTCCCTGATTCTCTGTCATTTTTTTCCCCCTTCTGAGCAGATGAGTAAACTGAAGCCTGAGAATTCTCTCCAAGGTTTATGCTTTCAGGATTCAGATGGGTTTCTAGGTAATAAGTGATTTATTTGAAAACCAGTGTGCGAATTCTAAGCTCTATGGTGGTTTAATGAATGGAATTATTTTCAAATTAATTTAAAAAATCCACTTTTCGATTTAACATGGAGGGCTCAATAGAAATAATAGAGTAGTTATGTGGGTGATGGTTAAACACCTTATTCCTCTTTCAAGGAAAACACCTAACACCCCATTTTCAGTAGTTGAAAACTGTAAGTCAGTCTTACAATAATGTGATCAGGGACTTGGTGTTAAAATAGTACTTTCATAGATTCACCTGGTCTCATTTTTAATCAGTTTGATTTAAGAAATATTTCCACAAGTTTTTTTTCATAATGAGAGCCTTCTTTGTTAGCTGTCCTGAGGAAAAATGAATACCGGATGTATCTGTATGTTACTAACCATCAAGGAAACAGCACAACCTTTTCAACACTGATGGAAAGTCAATAATTAAATACTTATAGCTTCTAAGCAGTTAGGTGACAAGACCAGGGATATTTTCATCTGTGTATCTCCTGTGTAGAACTGTGGAGGGCCAGGTCCTGGGTAGTTCTCTCAAACTTGGGGTTATAATGTTTTACTTGTGTGTGATAAGTTTGCTTGCCACTCGATTACCATCCATTTAGTGACTTTCACTCCACAAACCTCCTTTCCCTCGGAGTTTACATCTGTAGGAGAGAAACTCCTTTCTGCAGGTGGGCAGGTGCTCCAAAAGTGAACCTGAGAGGGGACAGTAGTTGCTACTGGTCATACTTCACTCAAATACAACCTTCTGATTTCATTAGCACACACCCTGGCCATCTTAGAAACGGCGTCCATAAATAAGGCATTGAAGGATGAAAATGCTTAGTCAGGGTTGAGTAGTGTGTGACTACTAAAAGTGGCTCTTAAAACTTTGTCTTTATAAGTGATTCACTGTCAGACTTCTACATGTCCAACAAGTAGTGTGTGTGTGTGTGTGTGTGTGTGTGTGTGTGTGTGTATGTGTAATACTAAATTCATTCAAAAGGATGGAGAAGGAACATTGTGTGTGGCACTGTGATAGCATTTTTGTCTGTGTCTCTGAATCGTCTTATTCACAGGGCATATGTGTATCTTCTAAAGAGCTATTCTTTTCAATGTCATTCAGAGTCAGAACTTGGGGCTGGGGAGATGGCTCAGCAGTTAAAGGCTCTTGCTTGCAAAGCCTGCCAGCCTGGGTTTAATTCCCCAGCAACTCATGGAAAGCTGGATGTAAAGCATATATCTGCAGTAGCAAGAGACACTGGTGTGCATGTAAGCATGTGTGTATGCACACATGAGGGCGCACATGCACCCACACTTACACACAAACACACAAAAAATAAATTAACAAAATCAAAATCAGAAGTTAGCATTTTTCTATCTTTACTGGTTTCTAAAACAAATATAGCCTTATTAATTTGGGAGATAAAATACTCTTTTTTTTCTATATTTTTTTTATGTCTTTACTCTTTAGTCCAAAAATCATTGACATTCAAAGATGACTGGTAATGTTAAAATATAACAGAAATTGGGAGTGAATGATTACCTAGTTTTTCCGTAGAACACACAAACATGGAGTGACTTGACTTCTGTTTTGGCATCACTCACGTTGTTACAGTAGCTGGTTGTGGTATAGAGCAGGAGTGGTCATTAAAGATACCAGGACTGTTCCTCATGGTCTTTTTAATAAATATATTAAAATTTAAAGGAAATCACCTGTGTGATAGTAAGTAGAAAGAAGTAAAAATGATCTCATATAGAAATTAATTTTATAATCACTTAATGTCTTTGGATATTTAGAGTGTGAGGCCCTTAGAGAAGTAGGTGAACTTTCTCACTTTACAGATTAAGAAAGCCGAGTCCAGAGAGATTTAATCCATCTGCCTTTGAGTGATCATCCAGTGACTGCAGAGCTCACCTTGTCACCTGTTTTCCCAGCACCTAGCACCCTGTCACCTAGGGGAGGTGAGGTACAAGGCTTGTCTGTTTGGGATGACTGAGCTGGCTGTGGGAGAGATGAGCTCTTTCTCATGGAATGACTCATAGGTAGCTTCTGCCTTAAGAATCCTGTGCCATACAAGAACATCGCTCTCAAGGTACTCTGAAGCAACACTGACTTGGCCTCTCTCCTTCCCTGGCTTCCCTCTGCCAGGTAAAAAAATGCAGAGATAATTATTAAACATTTGATTGCTGCTTTCAGCTTTAGGAGTATGTGTTTACTCAACTAGATTCTGTACATTTTAACCGTCAGGCTACTGCAAAGACGATTATTTTCTCAGAGAAATAGATTTTTGGGGTGGTGGTCTTTTCTTATCTTGACAATTAAAGCCATCCTTTTAAAACAAAGATAATGTGGACAATTAAGAAACATAGCTTGATGGGAAAAGGCTGATTGGTTCTGGCATGTTGGTGTATGTTGATGTGGAATTAGACATTTTCTTTGTGGCCCTTTGAGCCTTACTCCTTGTGTAGGCTTGACTCTGTGACTGTGAATTCTGGTTAGTTTCCTGTTTCATTTGTTTTCAGTTCAGCTCTTTATTGGGCACCTGCTACCCCAAAGGTGAAGCTTTATGGACTGGGAACCATGGTGACATGAGAATACTTGGCAGGTCTACAAAAACAAAGATTCTGTGAGGTCCCAGGTACTGGACAACACACCTGGGGTGTGGGACTCAGCCCCCTTTATGTGGGCTTTGCCCTTCAGGATGTGGCTTCAGCATTGCCCCCATCCCTGGGTAGGAAAAAGTGTTAGGGCACCCAGGTAGTCCTGTTTGACCAGGGAGGCTGCAGCCTGAGGTGAGATGAGACTTAAGAGGCAGACATCCAAAAAAAAAAAAAAAAAAAAAGGCAGACATCCACGGGCAGAATTATTGATTAGATGCAGAATTTGGAATTTTTGAAGAAAACTGTAGTAGCCACTGCTCAGTGTTAAGCAGTTGTTTTTTTTTTTTTTTTTTTTTTTTTTGGACAAACAGAATTGTCTTGAGGAAAATTGATGGGTGTGGGTGGGTGGAGGAAAGAGAAGGCTCTGGAAAGTGTCCTGCCTGCTTCCCATCCCAATTGATAGGGTGGGAAATAGCAGTGATTGGGATTCAGGTGTTAGCCATGGGGATGAGGAGGAATGGACGGGTTGGAGAAGAATATTAGAGTTTCAGAGAATCAGACCTGAAGATAGATGTGTTTGGGCTAAGAGAGGTCTTTGGAGATGTAGATTTCTCCACATTGCCTGCTTGGCTGGCTGGTAGAACTGTTCACAGAGGGAGGGAGTGCCTGATAAAGTCTGAGGAGGAAGCTCATGAGCTCTTGGAACATGTGCCTGAGACTGACTGAAAAAAATAAAGACCCCATGTTTTAGCCTTTTTTCTTCCATTTTTTGGTGGTATCTGAGACTTCCCAACCATAATCTGTGAGTTTCTCTCCCATAATGTTAATGTATGGTAAACCCACTAGGGATGCCTGGTAAGCGCAGGGTAATGGGAGTGGGGCAGAAGGAACCATTGGAGCTGGTCTAACACGTAGCATTTCTCTATGACTTGCCTAGTATGCTGCACTTGTAGGAGTTGCTCACCAGAGGCCTAACATGGAGCCCTCTGGGTCCTTTTGTCCACCCGTGTCTTCTTTCCTGGAGGCTGCTGCTTCTCTCCCAGGAAGGAGCTGGTGGGTGCTGTGTGCTCTCAGGCTGAACTTCTCCCTTGCAGGGAATTAATTGTGCTGGGAAGACAGTTACACTTCTATGTGGGTGTTGTAGAAATGAATATATTATTTAAATAATTAAGAGAAATAACAGCTTTGGTTTGAATACCTACCTGGTGTTTAGTGGAGTATGTGTGTATAAACCAGTTTAATATGTAAATTATCTTCAAAGCTACTTTGTTCAGTTATTATTAAAAGTAGATTACACAGCATGCTTGCTAGTAGCAAATGAGAAGTGCTGATTGACAAACCCAGGAAAGTTTCTGAATTGTGGACTTCAATAATATAAAACATGACAGATTATGAAAATCCTGAGCATTTGAGTATTAACTTTGAAACAAGCTTTGTTGATTTTTTTTCCTTGCAGTGGTTCATTTTTTTAGGGTGGGTTTTTTGTCAGTTTATATAGAAGTTTTATATATATATATTTATATTTGGAACGTTGTTATTGATAAATTTTATTCTTGATTTTTAAGTAAAGATGTCCTTCTGGAACTCAGTAGTAGTGGTGTGTTCCTCCTAGGTGTTTTTGTTTTTGAAATTTAAATCATGTTTTCATTTTTGTTACTCAGGTGATTTGGATTGAATCCAGGGCCTTGGGCAAGCCCTGCAGGGGCTACACCACCAAACTCCATCCTCAGCCTCCTCCTGGGTTCTCCTACTAGCCGTTCATTATAACCGCTAGACCCCTTCCCGTCTGTCAGGTGGGCAGGGTTATGCAGCATTGCAGGCTATTCAGGGATTGACATTTGTTGTGGTACATAACCAACTGAAAGTTTTACCTTCGCCTCTAGGTTTTTTCATTAAAAAAAAAATTTATTGTTGGGAGGATGAGAGGACAGGGTCTTGCTGTGTTGCCCCTGCTGGCCTAAATTTAAGATCCTTCTGTCTCAGCCTCCTGAATGCTGCTGGGATTACTGGAACTTCAGTGGCTTTGAACAATTGTTTGAATAGTCAAGTTCAAGTGTTGTTTCCAAGTGCAGAATGTTACCAAACCTTGGTGTTCTGACTTCTGTTTCAAGGTGGCATTATGCCATCAGTTCAGCAGTAGTTTATTTCTAATACTGTTTCTTTTCCTTTCAGATATGCTCTTATGTTTGGTCTTAGGTTTGTGAGATTGCTCCATTCAGCGGCACAGACTGAATGGAATGTGTTTGCAGGCTCCTGCCCTGTGGAGTCTTGTGTGTGGATTTGTGGCTGCCTCCCTCCCCTCCAGGTTTCTGCAGTGACCCAGTAGACAGTGGGGATCATGTGGTGGGTTTGAGTCTTCCACCATGTATTTTTATAGGTATTAGCCTAAGAGCCACTACACTGAGAGGGACCTCAGCTGCCTGGCATTTCCACACCAGCCTGCACATAGCAGGAAGGAGCCTGGGAATTAGACATGTGGTAGTATTGCATGGCTTCTTTTCCTCTTGAAATCTTCACCTTCACTCACATTCATGGCTCTTCATTGCTAATTCATATCTTGCTAATTCATTTTCTTCCTAGTTCTGCAGCAGTTTTGGGGAACTACTTCAATTTGTTATTTATTTTCTCACTGTAGCCCAGGCTGACCTATATCTCACTCTATATTCCCAGGCTAGCCTTGAACCCATAGTAATCCTCCTATCTCAAGCCTGAGTGCCGTCATTAAAGACTTACACCAGCATGCCTGGCCTTACTTCGACCTTTTTAGGAGCACATTTTGTCCCCTATTCATCCTTGTGAGAGAAAGCATAAACATTTTAGAAACCTGTTCTGTTGATCCTAAAACATTTATACGTGTGCACGCTGTGTCGGCGCATGTAAGAGCTGTTAAACATATTTTCCATGCTCTGGAGGAGGTGAGTAGTGAGACATCCCTTGAAGAGTTGCAAGCATGCTTTTATTTTTCCAGGCAGTACTTGCAGCATGCTAAGTCAAATGTAGTCAGCTTTAGCTGAACATACAAACAGAATCTGCCTTAGTTTCTGATTTTTTTGAAGTGTGTGGTCCTAGCAGTTACTTCATGTATGAATGTTCCCTACATCCTTAGAAGGAAATTTTAAAAATGTCTCTCTTTGCTGGGCTTGGTGGCACATGCCTTTAATCCCAGTACTCGGGAGGCACAGGTAGGAGGATCACCATCAGTTTAAGGCCAGCCTGACACTATACAGTGAATTCCAGGTCAGCCTGGGCTAGAGTGAGACCCTATCTTGAAACAAAAACAAAAGTCTCTCTTGTGGGATCTTGGGTATTTTAAATTCTGTGTACTTGACCTTATTTATGCTTGAAATTTTGCTTTGACTCTTTGCAGTAGTATTGATCTTATCAGAAAAATCATGCAGACACATCCCAACAATTTCAAAATCTTGATTGAGAAACTGCTCCCCCCACATGTGTGTTCAGACAGTAAAGTGGTGCAGACAGAACAAGACATCTTTAAACATTAAAGCAATGACCATGATAACTAGCAAACAGTTGAGCATTTCCAGTTGGCCAGGAATTAGGCGTGTGTGTGTGTGTGTGTGTGTGTGTGTGTGTATACACACCCTCTTGTCGGATTGAACCCAGCGCTTCATGCATGCTAATCATGAATTCTACCATTGAGTTACACTGCATCCTAGGCTGAGTGTTTCAATTTCAGTGAATCTTTTACTCTTTTACTCATCAGGGCAACTCCAGGTGTTAGGTAGAGTTATTCCCACTTTGCAGATGAGAAGACTGAAGGCTGGGAGGTTAACATTGCCAGGGATACAACTCTAGTCCCTGGTAGTGGACTAGAACCTGTTTGCATGACTTTTGTGCTAACAGTGTCACTTAGACCAGCTTGAAAGCTTGCACCAAATAAAGATGCTCTAAAAATACTAGCAACACTCTGTAAACATACCATACCCACCCTCTTGCTGTACCCCACCAGCCCAGGTTCTTTTTGTCTATTCTGCCTCTATTTGTGCTTGCTGTACTTGTGGCATCTTGGGATGTCCTGATATCGAAGATGGTCAGGTTCTATCTTTGCCTTTCACCCTTAAGATCCTGCTTCTCTTGGAGATGGAAACAACTCTTCTGGGGAGGTCATATTCTGTGGTAGCTGGGAACTTGAACGTTTACATCAGATAGACGTGGATGTTAATCATAAAAATGAAAATAATAATACAACCACCTGCCCAAGGGCATGGTGAAGATGAAGTGAGACACCACCAGAATCACTTGGTAGAGCATATGGCCTATTGATTGAGCAGTTACTATTTTTATTAGCTGACTTTTAGTCACCAAACCTATCAAACCATGTGTCTTCATTTTGTTTTTAATTAAAAAGCTCCCCAGACCATAATCCTAAATTATGACTAGATAAGAATGAGTTGCCTGCAGTAGCAATGGGCTACACAGTTTGTGTTTTCCTCAGACCACACATTTGAAGATTAATATCTCCATGCACCTTTGTCCACCAGAATGACCAGATGGTATTTATCTGATCCTGCTGTTTGATTACACAGAGGTGATTCGGAAGTCCCTGGTTCTAAAAATGACAACATTGAGGATGCATTTCTTGATCTCTAGCTGCAAAGATTTTCTTTGCTCTTGAATTAGACAGGCATTCCTTCTCTCACCCAGGCCTGCAGTTCTCCAGATAATGGGTGGTGTTACCTGAATGTCCATTGACCTGGGAAATTCTGTTAGTTCGGAAGTGTTGAAACTTTTTTGTTCTGTTCAAGATCAGAATGTCCTTAACATCTGTAACATCAGACCAGAACACTTGAGCCAGCCCTAATTTCCTGACTCTTACTGTGTAAGGAAGAGTCAAGTTGGGATCTAAACTCTGAGCAGGCTTGAGGTGAGAAGACAACTTTGGGAATGAGTGGCAGCTAGAGCTAGAAGGTTCTGTCCTCAGGAGTGGAGAAGCTGGGCTAGCTCCCCAGGAACCCTGCTGTTACTTAGACAGGAACAGAAACAGGAGAGATGGAATGGAGGCAATTTTTATTTCACCTTGTCTTAAAAGTGACATAGGAAATCAAGAGTAAATGAGGTAAAATATAAGTAATCAGTAAATGAATTTATGGGAGGTCTCCTTTCATAACATTACTGTAAGGTTGAAATTGTGTCAAAATCGTTTCTTTTCTAAAAATAACAGTGGTGATTCCAAGGGAATGATCTGAAAACTGACATTTATGGGATATGGACTTTGTGCGAGTTTGCATTTTGCTAAACTATTTACACAAACTGTTTTCACTGAATCCTGAAGTGGGATTAGTCACACCGTAAGGTAGGAACAGCAGTTATTATTATGTAGGTGTGGAATTGAGTTTTAGAGATTGTTTGAACATTTCCTCAGTGTCACAGCTTTTAGTGGATGTAGTTCACTCAGATCAGAATAGGCTCATTTCCCAGCCTGTGGCATCTTTAGCTGGTTTGTATGAAATTGCTCTGGGTGCTTCCATTGAAATAACTTAGACCTTTGAAAGGTAGGAAGAACATTGATGCAGATCTTAAGCACCTCTGTTTTCTGCAATAGCTCCCAAAGAGAAATGGAGAAGCTGAAAGTCACCTCCTAACGGATGGTGGTCATTGAGGCCTCTTAATTCAGATGCTCTGTCTTATCAGTTGTAAACCCTTTCAACCTGAAAGACACATGCTTATTTCAGTACTGACTAGTGCGCCAGCCCCACTTTCATTCATCAGTGCACAGCATGGCCAGCATTAACATATTTAGCTTATTGCAGAATTGGTTTTTCAAGTTTTTCCAGTGTTGTCCAAGATACCAATCGTTGTGCATCTTTTTCTCCATTGCCCAGAATACTCCTTGGACCCCCAATTACAGTGACATTCTCATCCCTTAGAATGCTTTTGCTGACACACATGTCAGCTTCTATAGTCCTACACACAGTTGAAGATAGTCATGTGCCACATGTTTGATCAGTGAAGGACTGCATGTACAGAGATCCTGAAACATACTGCCTAGTCCTTAAGTGACATGTGACTGTGAGTGTACTCTCTTAGAGTTCATGTGTGCAAACCAGTAGGTTTGTATGTTATGGAATGGGTATTTTTCTTGTTGGTGGATTCTTTTAAAAAGTGATAAAATCTCCAATGTTATTGCTACCTTTTCTAATAGAAATATTTTATGACAATGCCTTTTTTGTATTTTGTACATTTAAGATATTGCCCTTCATGATTGAATAACTTGCGAGCCTTGAGTACTGTGCCTATAGTTAAAATGTAAAATATGTTAATTTTTGCACACTTATGGTCATATTTACTTTTTTATTTGAGACACACACACAGGAGAGAGTGAGTTTGTGTGTGTGTGTGTGTGTGTGTGTGTGTGTGCGCGCACGCGCACATGTGTGTGGCACACCAGGGCCTATAGCCACTGCAAACGAACTCCACATGCATGTGCCACTTTGTGCATCTGGCTCTACTTGGGAAATGGGGAATCAAACCTGGGCCATCAGGCTTTGTAAAGCAAGCAAGCTAGCAAGCACTGCTTTAACCACTGAGCCATCTCCCCAGCCCCCCCAATTAAAGTTTTAATCATTGTCTGTGTTGTGTTGATTTTCAGAATTCTTTTTGTCACCCAAATTAGCTTTTTAATAAAGATTCTCATTTTCTCCATTATTAAAAAAGAAAAGCTGGTGTATGAAGCAAATGTCTAGTTTATGACAAAGCCTGGGACAAGTCTGGGATGCTGAGAGACATTCCATCTAGCTGTTAGGTCTGGCAGGAAAAGGAAATCTTGGACTTCATGCTGAAGAATACTTTCTTGTAAATAACACTGAGTGCAGTTGAACCAGCTGGGAATCTGCTGTAGCTGAGTTTTGGGTCCATACTGTGCAGCTAGAAAGCCTTCATCTTAGCTGCTGGCTGTTTTCCTGGGTGGAGGAGGACAGTGTGGAGGCTCAGAAACTCTGGCATGTTTCCACCTTGCAGAGTGACTGACAGTTGAGGACTGTCACTCTCCACTGCTCAGGGTTTCAGAACTCAGGGAAGTGCTCACATCATTGCGACCATCCTTTATGGATTACCATACTTTCAGTAGGCAAGCCACAGACTGCTCAGGCTCACTGTTGAATCTAGTCACTGATTTGACTCGTTTTACGTACTAGCCCAACAGGGGAAAGGTGAGAAAATGGGTTTTCTTCTTCAAGGCATTAAGGCAGGGATTTACATTATTGTAAAATTTGCCTTGCATTTCTTACTAAAAAAAAATGCAGAGTCCTTAACAGCAAATCAAATTTATTGAATTAAAATTTACATGGCTTGGGTAGAACCTGAGATGTTATTGGACCACCTCTGGTGCCCTTTATGGTGTGGGATGCACTCACATCCTCTGATGGCCAGAGTGTGCTGTGGCAGTCTTGAGCCTTCTCCAATGCTGCCTTAGTTTCCTTCCTGCTCCTTCCTATCCTCCAGATTTTGCCTTTGGCCCTTTCTAGAGTCTAGTGCTAGTCTGCAGCTCACTCTTCTTTCTCCATGTTGCTCTTCAACTCTTACTTCCAATACCATTGCCCAAATCCCAGCCTTCATGTTCCCGGCTGTCTAAAAGCAGGCACTGCATGACTCTTCCTTCCTACAGAAGTATAACAAAAGCTTGATAACTCCACCCATTTGCTCAGAAACTATACTCTGCTTCTACCCTGGCTGCCCTACCCAGGCATCTGCAGGCCTGGGGCAGACTCCATCATTTCAGGGCACGCCATGACTGGCATGTCACATCTTGAGCACACTGCGTTCTACAAGCTGGTGTCCTCGTCTCTCCCTGACACCATAGGTCTATGAGAGCACAGGCTTTCTCAGACACAGTTGCCACTCTCACCTGCACACAGGGGTTACCTGTTCCAGGGAAGCTACCTTGCTTCCTGCCTACTCTTCTGTGCAGGGCAGCTCCTTGACCTATACTTGTGTCCTTGAGATCTTGCCAGCCTGGATTTGCAGGCCCAGAGAGGGGCCCAAGCTCCTGTAGCTCAGCCTTGATGAGGGCACACATACAGTGGGCTGGCTCCAACTCTACTACTCCAGCTAGCACTTGTGGGATGACTTCCACTGATGAGGCTTTCAGGTCCTGTGGGTTGGACAGTTTGGCATAGAGGTTCCTCATCTTAGGCAGTGTAAGTGGCCCTGGTGTCCTTGCTGATGAAATGCCAGCTCCTTCTTGGCCCTTTCATGACTGATTCAGTGTGGCTGCGGAAGAGGAAATTGGTTATTGTGGTCCTATTACCACATTCCTGGCATCTGATTAAAATGATTGGTATGATTGTTGGTATGATTACTTATTGGATGCCGTTAGTTAACCCATTTTATCATGACAATGTCCATACTGTATCAGGGAAAACTGAGCCAGCAAAAGAAGACCTGGGAGGAGCCATTTCCTAATAGGAGCAGGCCAAGGGAATAGTTCTGCAGAGTGAGGTGTTAGCGCGGTGGATCCTTGGGCTCACACACAGCCTTGGAGGAAGGATTTCAGGGATGGGTTTTCAGAAAAGTCCAGGACTCTCAGTTCTAAACAGGATGTTAATGAATGCAAAGGTATGGTCATAAAGCAAGGAGAGAATTGCATGTTTTCAGATTTACATCTCTAAAGAGCAACTGGCAGTTTCAGTGTAAGGTTAATAGCACAATCTTCTTGGCATTTGGGAACAGGGATGTGCCGAGTGAAAACTTTTGAAGGCAAAATTCATGTGCAAGTCTTTTAAAAATACTTTATTTGTGAGCCGGGCATGGTGGCACACGCCTTTAATCCCAGCACTTGGGAGGCAGAGGTAGGAGGATTGCCGTGAGTTCAAGGCCACCCTGAGACTACATAGTGAATTCCAGGTCAGCCTGGACTAGAGTGAGACCCTACCTCGAAACCCCCCCCCCCCCAAAAAAAAAAAACTTTATTTGTAAGGAGAAAGAGAGAGAGCAAGCACGCAAGCCATAGCCTCTAGCCACTGCAAATGAACTCCAGATGCATGCACCACTTGGTGCATCTGGGTTACTTGGGTACTGGGGAGTTGAATCCAGGTCCTTAGGCACTGGAGGCAAGCACCTTAACTGCTGAGCCGTCTCCATCTCCTCATGTGCAAATCTTTAGGTTGTTCTTGCTGACTTTTTGACTTTACTGTTGGTAAAAGTGTGCTGGTGTAAAATAACCATGCTAGTCTGTGGGAGATACTGAAAATGTTTTCCTTTGTTTGGAAGTGTAGGTTAACTAACTGAGTGGGTGATGACAGCACAGAATGTGCTAGCAAGGTATGATGTCGTGTGATCAGCGTGCTGTCCTGCACAATGACGTGGAAAGGTGTGACTTCCCTCTTGTTTTGAGAGGGTGGAGAAACTGAGCAAGAACGGTAACATCAGCCAAGGCGTGGTTCCTCCTAGAGCAGCCTGCAGGACCTAGGACAAGCCCATTGTCCTTTTTAGGAGGGTGGCTCCAGTGCTGGTGTGGCCTGTCCACTTCTGCTGTCTTCCTTCTCCTCCTTTCATGCTTCAGCCAGAGTCAGAATTGGAGGGCGGGGAGAGGGGAGAAGGGCTTCAGGTTCGGTAGGTTGGATAGGTTGGGAGGGTTGGGTTGTGGTGAAACTCAAAGTTCAGTCTGGGTGAGATCCTGACAGGTTAGGTTATGGAAATGGAGATGAAAGGTTAGTTTGGCAGCATGTGATAGATTGCAGTTGAAGAGAGACTAGAGGCAAAAAGTCAGAAGCTGATGAAATGGCTGGCCAGGAGGCAGAGGAGCTTTGTGAGGGCAGGGAAGCGCCGTGCAAGGCAGGATGGTGTGCAGCGCTGGGCACTGCGGAGGTGGTGATGAGTGGACGATGGCACCAGAGCATCTTCCAAAGAAAAAGAGAGCACGGCCCAGCAAGGAAGCAGAAAGGGATACATTTGGTGATGTAGAGGAGGAAAACTCAACTATATTAAAAGTACAAAAACTTGTAAATTGTCAAGTAAGCCAGGTTGGTGGTGCAGGCCTGTGATTCTGGTGCTTAGTGGCTGAGGCAAGAGGATTACTGTGAGTTGAACTGTTTTAAAAAAACAAAACAAAAAAAATGAGTGTAATAAAATATTGCCAATTAAAACAACCATTTTCCTCTTCTTAAATTGTGAAGATTCAAAATAGTTTTCATTCTTCCAGAGTATGATGAGACCTGCACTCTTATTGTTACCTGAAGTTCAAAAATACACACATTTGGAAAGACTGAAAGTATAAAGAGCTGTATAACGGCCATTGAGGTGTCTCATTGTTCTTCCCTGAGGAATAGGTCTGGAGGCCTCTCAGCTGTTGTAAGTAGCATGTCATACCGTTTTTTTCTTATGATGAAGAAATGAAAGATGGTTAAATTTATATTGCATTATGTTAGAATACCATACAAGCATTGCAGATCTTGTTTGAAGAGTACAAGGCCTTAGGGAGTAGAGCACAAAACAATGTATTAACTATGTATGGTTAACTTGTTATCATGGGATGGGCTACTTCACTTAGGTGAGAGTTATGGTTTTAGAGTTTGTGACTTTGGACAATGACTTACTAGCTCTGTAGACCATTGGTAAATTCTATAATTTATTTAAGACTCAGTTTTTTTTAGCTGTCCCCAGAGTGGTGGCAGTGCTTACAGGTCTGTGGGGACTTACATAGTGGTGCATCTGTGTTGCATTATTAGCCCTTAATAAATGTTACTTGTTTGAATTGCAGTTAGTTTTAATGTTACTCTCTGTACTCATACCTTTTATATTTTCTATATATTATGCCAAAAGGATTGTGAATGCCAGCTGAGATTCTCTTCACATTTTTTTGTATTTCTGTGGTATAAGCAGGGAAGTATTTGTTTTTAATTTAATTTAATTTAATTTAATTTTTTAATGGAATTGTAATCAATTCTAAACCTGCAGCAACACTTCCGACTCTTACCTGTTTGGAGTCTTCTTTACTTTTTTTTTTTCTTAGATTGGTTCTCAACATCTGGATTACTTTTCTTATCCCAAAGAAATTTTCTTCTGCCTTAAGCTGAATTTAAAAGAAACACCCCCTTTCCCTTTTAATTTTTTGACATCAAAGAAAACAGCAGTCATCCTTAAAAAAATGTCTGTAGATGAATCTGAACGTGGATAGTATTAATGGTACACTTAGCAGTCAGACTTCAGGCCTCTTTAGTGAGCCCCTGCACATCCGCCTAATTGTTTAAACATGTGAGCATGATTTCGATGCTGGGGAGGTGGAGGAGAAGCCCCTGGGGACCTTTAACTTGAGTTAAAAGGCTCACTTCGCCCTGGCGGGCAGCGATGGAGATCGGCAGGAGGGCTCTGGCAGCTGGAACTCTTTCACCTTGGAATTGGGTCTTTCTCACAGGAGACATTCATTTGGGTAGTACAGTCTGGAGATGCTTTCAGCCCCCCCCTCCTCCTCCCCTCTCTCTCTCTCTCTCTCTCTCTCTCTCTCTGTCATTCATTTGGGTAGTACAGTCTGGAGATGCTTTCAGGTGCTCTCTCTTGCTCTGTGTTTGTCTCCTTTAACATGTTACATTCAATTTACTCTTACACATTCTTTATTATCTTCTGTGGCAAACAGTAGAGGTAAACAAAAAGGAAAAACAGTGGTAAACATTGTCCCTTAAGTTATGAATGAGAGGTTAATGGTAGCACAAAAAATAAAACCACAATACCTGGACCATGAGCAACTACATTTTATTTCTTTATTTCATTAAATTTAGATGGTCTCAGTTGTAAGATGTTTCCTGCTTCTACTATATTAAAATATGAAAAATATGTTTCTTAAAACATGGAATATAGCAATGAGCAAGAACAACACCTCTGCTGCAATTACTTTATTTTAGTTTTGTCCATGGAGCAAAATGAATTTCACCTAAATGTGTTTGAAATGGGAACATAATCCTATAATTTTTAGCAGAAAGTTGTTCCAGCTGTTTGTTACTTTAATCCTCCCTGATACCACTTCTCACTCTTCTGCCTCCATCAGCTCAGCACAGGGAGTCCAGCATCCATGGACTTGTGAGTTTCACCATGACCCTGCTCAGCTCTGAGGCCTGTTGGGAGCAGACACTGCAACTTTTTTATAGTGTTAATCTGCAGACTGCTGTCAACACATTGGGTACCATAAAATAGCGTCACCAAGATTGTTCTACAAGAGTGATGACAAAAATCTATTAAAACTCACAGTAAAATGAGAAATATGCTGCTGACCACTTAAAGCCTGCTTGGTGCTGATCAGGAATTTGAGTTGAGACACAAAAAAAAGCTTTAGCACAAAGCTTTAGTTAGCTAGTGCCTACATGGTACATGCGCAAAAGCAGGAACATGAATGATTACTGTTCCTAAGACTTAAAATCGAATTAATCAGGAGTACAAAACTAGGAAAAGACCCTTTTTGGTTTTTTTTTGCGCCGTGAGTAATTTGAGAGGAATGTGCGTTAGTTAGTGCGTAAAGAACACAGGGTAGGCAGATGTGCGGACCTATTGTAATCGTGTCAGATTCCTCCTCCACCAGCCGGAAAGAGTCATTTTATATGAAGTGACAGCCATTTAAAGATTTCTTAAATGTATAATTAGAGGTGGGTAAAGGAAGTACAGCATAAAGTCTGGTGGAGAAAGTGCTGGAGTCAGGCTGCTTGAAGCTTAGCTCCAGTGCTTTCCTACCTTGGAATCTTGGGCCAGTGACCTTAGATGCTTCCGTTTCCTTGCTTATTAACAGGGTCATGAGTAGTACCTTCTTCGTGTCTGGCATATTTCAGGTGTTCATTAAACCGAGCTGCTCCTGCTACTATGACAGCTGTGTTGTTGCTCAGTGAAGAATGCGTAGTGCATGCTCAGTGAAGATGCAAAGGTTGGCCCGGCCCAGGTGTCTGTGGCATGATGGGAGCTTTCAAGTCAAGATGGCAGGTAACACTTTTTCAGCATGGTAATGAGCAACATGCAACTTGAGTGAAAATGTGTGTGTGGAACCCTGATAGTACACTCTGCTGTCAGTGTATTGGCTATTTTTCTGGATCTTCCCCTTTGTCTTGTGCTTAGATATTGAACGGCTTCAGCACGAATGGTGGAGATAGGTTATAAGCAAGTGTTGGCACTGTGCTTTGGTCTCTGTTTATCTTAGAGATTTCTGTATCATAGGCAGTTTAGCCAAATAATTTAAAAATGTTTTTATTTATTTATTTGCAAGCAGAGAGAGACAGAAAGACAGAGAGAGAGAATTGGGCGTGCCAGGGCCTCTAGCCACTGCAAATGAATTCCAGATGCATTCATCACTTTGTGCATCTGGCTTTTTGTGGATACTGGGGTATTAAACTCTGGTTGTTAGTTTTTGCAGGCAAGTGCCTTAACCGTTGAGCTATCTCTACATCCTTAACCAAGTATTTTATTTTTTTTATTATTTTAAAAAATATTTTATTATTCATTTTCAAGCATTTGAGAGAGAGAGAGAGAGAGAGAGAGAGAGAGAGAGAGAGAGAGAGAGAGAGCGAGCACCAGGGCCACCACCTTATGGGTCTGACTTATGTGGGTCCTGGGGAATTGAACCAGGGGCCTTAGGCATTGGAGGCAAGTGCCTTAACCGCTGAGCCATCTCTCCAGCCGCTAACCAAGTATTTTAATGTTATGAAAAATTATAACCACCCAGATGAACCCAGAATTTTGAGGAAATTTCAGAACTGACCTTGATATTTTAGCTACTAAAGTCACCTAGAGTGAGGCCTGTTTTATTGCACTTTACTTTTTTTTGTTTGTTTGTTTTAAGCCTGGGATTATTTGTTCAGCTGTAAGCAGCTTTGTTTCTCCGCTCTTTCCCTTACCATATACCATTGCCCCTCCTTCCTTCCCTGGTACCTGTCTCTGCCATTTAGTAGGACAAGGAGGGCATAGGGAATAAGACGGTAAAACCTTTACAGGTCTAGTTCACCCCTACTCTGCTCCCCTAAAGGATCTTCCTTCACCTTGCACTTTCCCAGTAGCATAGGGTTATGGTGATTTGATTATTTGATAGCTTTTCATTGTTTCTGTGGAAATATTTTAAATTTCAAATAGCCAAATTTCAAGAGATCAGTAGGGGTGAAATGAGATACTGCTTTAACCTTTGATTGCTTGCTTACTACTCTGTAAAGCCCTTTGGCAAGTTTTCATTTTTCCACATTGTGTCTGGGGCTGTCTTCGCTCTCTGCCTCAGTCATTTCACCCACTCTCAGCTATTGCAGAGTGGCATGTGTTCTCCAGCAGGCTGTGGAGCTCATTGGTGATGGTGTGCTTGAGACTTGTACTGACCTCCTGCTAGAGCACTGGTGGGAGATGTAGCTGAGATGGTTGAGCGCTTGTCTAGCATGAGCAAAACCCTGGATTTGATCCTCAGCACTTCGTGAGTTGGGCGTGGTGTTGCCTACCTGTAATCCTAGCAGTTAGGAGGTGTAGGCAGGAAGATCTGGAGTTTAAGGCATGACTTATCTACACAGTAGTTTAAAGCCATCTTGGGTTACACGAGACCGGGTTTGGGGAAAAAGAAAGCAAAACAAAACAAAACAAAGTACTGCCATCATAGGTGCTGGCCAGGTACCCAGTTAAGCAATCAAATGCTACAGCCTCTGCCTGCTGTTGGTAGCATTGGAGTTAGCCTAATGGAGCAGTTCAGAGCACAGGCTCTGGAATTAGAACCTGCTTTTAATTTAGACTCCTTACATCTCATGTGACCTTGGGAAAGAGCTGCTTAGGTTCGGAGGAGGAGACTGGTGCCTGGCACATGTATTCTGAAGGAGTGACGAGGATGACAGTGGGGACTGGTATTGCAACTTGACAAACATGGTGTTGCCTCAAAACACAGTACTATTCAGATGTGGCAGGCAGGTTTTACAGGTCAGAGCACTTTGTCTAAGTTATGTCTTAGTGTTTGGTGCAATTTTATGCATAATATGCTTAGGCTGGACAATGATAGAAAGAGAACACTGTATTTCCAACATGAACTTGAGGTCATGTAGTAGTAATAGACTTGTTAGCAACAGTCCAGCCAAATCAGACTGCAGGTAAAAGGGGAGACCCCCCCCAAATTATTACATCTTTACAGGCAGCAGCACTTGCTTAGTCACCATAACTATGAGAGTGTGTGTGACCCATCCATGGTTCAGGTAGTTCTGAGTAGTTCTGCCAGTCAGGGACTCTGGGAGTGGTCACCATGGTGGAAAAAATGATGGCTCAGGGCACCAATCTGTTTCAGTCATGGTTTCATTCATGTGTAGAAAGTCTTACAACCTCTGTACCACTTCTTTTTTTAGTCATCCTGACTTTTACTTAGGTAAGTGTAGTTGTCAATTTGTATTACCTATTGGGACCCTAGCCCTTGCTACCTTTTTAGAACAACTGCAGTCCCTTTAGCCCATTACGTGGGTGAGCTCTTCATGCTAAGATCCTCTAATGCGAGCTTGTGAGAAGGTGGGGACTGATTTTGGTTGTACACATAAAAACAGACTCTCACACCAGACCTTTCTTTGACAGAGATTTCTGTGGTTGGTGCATGGGATGCAAAAATGACAGGAATTTGATTATACTGTAGGGGCTTGTGTTCTCCTGGTAATAAGGCCTACCAGTCATCTGGTGCTGAGTAACAAACTACCTTAAACCCAGTGTTTCTCACACTGGCCATCTAATTAGTGCTCAGTTTTGTGGGTCCCAGATGGATGCCTGCTGCGCCTGATGTCAGTTGGTAGCTGATGAGCTCACTTCATTGCCTGTTGGTTAGCTGAGGCTATCTGTGTAAACAGATGTGTGTGCATCTTCTGTCCCAACTGATTGGTTCTGGCTGGCTCACATGGTGGCTGGTGGGAAGGCAGCATTCTCTGGCTAAGCATGTGACATGGACAATCAACATGGAAAAGACTGTTACATGAGTGTGAATATCTTGGGGCATCACGACAACCATCCTTTCACAGTGAATGTGTATCTCCCTCCCCTCCCCCGCCCTCTAATTTTATTGTGGTAAGACACATATGAAACTTACCAACTTAAGCAGTTTCAACTGCTCAGCTCTGCTATTAATGTTCACTTATCACCACCATCCATTCTCATAACACTTTTCACTTTATAAAACTGATATTTATTGCACAATAATGTCCCACTTCTTGTCCACATGTTCTTACATAAAGTGTCTTTGCACAGTGATTGGTCATAGCATTGAAACAAGCAGCATAGGGAGAGAAGGTTAGAGTTTGCCATTCTCGTCTGCTCACTGAAGCATGGCTGTGGGTAGGAGACAAGAAGAAAACAAGGAAAGGAGGCTATTTGGGCTTTGGAATTCTCTAGCATATTTAATTTTGGAAACATTTTTCATGTAAATTCTTGAAAAAAATTCTGCTACAACTCTTTCCATTTAATAAGTACTTCTTACCAAGGTTTAAAACAAATCCATGATGCTTTAGTAACTGAGACGTGTGTGTGTGTGTGTGTGTGTGTGTGTGTGTGTGTGTGTGTGTTGTGAATATGTGTTTGTGTGTGTGAGGGCATGCATGCGCCATGGTACCTGTTGTTCAAAGCACAACCTGAAGTGCTGAATCTGATCTTCTAGAACTCTGTTTGAAACAAAATCTGTTCTCTTTCATGCCAGACTGGCTGGCGAAGGGACTTCCAGGATTCTCCTGCCTCTACCTCCTATTTTGCCCTAGGAGGGCTGGGATTATAGCTGCTTGTTACTGTGTCTGGTTTTATGTAGGTGTTGGGAATCTGAACTTTGGCCATCAAGTTTGCACAGCCAATACTTTACCATTGAGCCGTCCTCCATCTCTGAGATCACATTTTGTTTAGTGTAAGTAGAACACTCCTCCTCCTAGGAGGACTGTCCTGCCAATAAACTGTTCTCCCAGTTCAGATCCCATCCTGTCCCCCAAACCCCATGACTTTCTTCTCTGCCTTCATCAATTATCAAGCCTCAGGTGCTGTTCTGCTCACCTCTGAAACACCTCATAACTTCTGCCCCTACCAGTATCTGCTTTGTCCTGCTGGATTAATTCCATTTAGCCACATCTCAACTCCTGTATCTACAGCAATCTCTGATGTCATCTTTCAGGGCCCTGCTTGTGCCTCTCTCCTTTCCCACTTCTCTCCAGCATGGCCAGCCCCAGTCATGCCATTCCTGGGTGTTAGGTCCTGATTTGGGCCTTTTTTTTTTTTTTCTAGATGTTTTTGCCTTTTTCCTTTTTGTAAAAGGTTTTTCTTAAACCTACTTAAGAAAAATTTCTCCTTTTAATTTTTTTCTCTGTATTTGATCATGTATTTTTTTCCCTTACCTTTTCTAAGGGCAAAAAATTAGCTGTTTGATGTTTATTAATTGATTCAAGGAATGATAAGGAATGCCTGTGGGCTTAGTGCTCTTCTGAGTGATAGGGATTTAGAGGTGACACCACAATCACAAGTGCCCAAGGCCATGGGTCAAGTAGCAGAAGTGAGTCTTGTGGTCCTTCAGTGGAACAGCAGCAGGTGGTGCTGTGGGCAGTGGAGGCATTCACTTAGCTGTGACAAACAGACTGCCCCTGAGGAGGCTAGGCTTGAGCTGCGGCTCCTCCCCACGGATGCTGTGGCTGCATCAGGGAGCTTGGTTTGAACTCAGATTGGTGAGAATTAGTTATTCTGGTTGAATCGTGTGCCTAAATTAGAGATGGTACTGAGGACCAGAGCCAGGTCCTTGTGTATTCTGGGAAAGTCAAGATGAACACAGCAGTTTGATAGTGTGATGGGTGTAGATGTGGACATTGTGGGTGGATGGGTTAGATGTAGGCACTGTAGGGGAGGAAGGCATCTTGGGTGACTGACTCCCAGATTGCTGGTTTGCTTGAATGGCTTGGCTGGGTGCTGACATTCAGGGGCCACCTAGCCCTGTGGTGGCTCTGGGAATTATAAATAGGCACACTTTCATCAGGACACATGTCCTGGATAGTGTGGATGTTGGCTGGATTTTGACACCTACTTTCTTCTCCATCCCAGCCCTGGAATGATAACTCAGTTTTTGTCAAGTTCCCATTTCTGATTTTGCTTTTCTTTTTTTCTCCCTCCTCCCTTCACTCCCTCTCCCCTCTCTCTGCTTTTCTCCCTTTCCCTCCCTGCCTTCCTTCAAGGCAGAATCTCACTCTAGGCCAATCTGACCTGGAACTCACTCTATTATCTCACACCAATTCTTCTATGTCAGCCTCTCAAATACTGGGTTAAAGGTGTGGACCACCACATTCAGCAACTTGTAAAAAATTTTAAATACAATAAGTATATACCATACAAAATTATTCTCTTCTTGGATGTTATTGATTTCATTCATAATAAAGTATCTGTAAACAAGTCTCACTAAAAATGATAATGAAATACTCATATTTGGGTTTCTGGGCTTTTGAGAGATGCATACAACAACTTTGAGGTTCAGAAGTAGAGAACAAAGATAAACATGATATATGTAAGTGGGAATAAATAGTCAATAGTAAATAGGACTAACAGGCCTTTCTTTCATTCCCGTGTGTTCATCAACATTGCATAATGAAATGAATCCATTTGTACTCTTTTAGTTCTTGTCAGGAACTTTAACTCATACTGGCACTGTAATATCTATGGGAAAGGTGGCATTTTATAGAAGCAGCTGGTACCCCAGGGCCATACACCCGGTAGATGGGGGGGCATACTGAATCTAGGACTCATGACTCCGAACCAGTGTCATTTCACTGAGTGTCCAGAGAAGATGAGTACCTTTTCTAGAGTGTATCCTTGCAGTGCAACTGTACTCTCATGGAGACTCCAACACACAGACGCGCACACCCTTTCACACTGTGGTGCTTATGTTCATTTGATCTAAGTGTTGAGTGAAAAAGATTGCTTTTTTGATTAATATATTTTTTATTATGTCTGTGTAAAAAGTTTTTAAAATGGCTTAAGTTTGAATTTTGGGTTAGAAATTTGAGTCACTATAAATTGCTTAAGTTGGCAACATTCAGGAAGTAGAGATAATTTTGTATGGTTCATTTTCCTCATATTTAATAATTTTGCACAAGTGATAAAATTGTCTTGTGATTTCAGAGAAAATTCATTCATTCATTCATTCATTCATTCTGTTTTTTTGAGAGAGGGCCTTACTCTAGCCCAGGCTGACCTGGAATTCACTATGTAGTCTCAGAGTGGCTGTAAACCCATGGTGATCCACCTACCTCTGCTTCCTGAGTGCTGGGATTAAAGACTGTGCCCAGCTTCTTTCTGTTTTAAAAAATATTTTTATTTATTTGCAAGCAGAGAGAGAGAGGAGAGAGAGAGAGAGAGAGAGAGAGAGAGAGAGAGAGAGAGAGAGAGAGAGAGAGAGAGAGAGAGAGAGGACAGAATGGGCCTGCCAGGGCCTCCATCCACTGCAGATAGACTACAGATGCATGTGGCATTTTGTGCATCTGGCTTTCTATGGGTACTGGGGAATAGAACTTGGGTTGTTAGGCTCTCTAGTCAAGCACCTTAAACACTAAGCAATCTCTTCAGCCCTTCAGAAAGTATTTCTATGTTGGACTCTAATTCTACATATAGTTAATTAAAGCAACTTAAATAGTGTGTCAGAGCACAGTAGTGTGTGTGACCAGTATTGGTGATGGAAGAACCAGGGCAATGGTTGGATGTACATTCCTCAGCATGTAATGGTCTGTCGGGGACCTTCTCACTGTAGAGGATTTTGTTGTAATCACTGAATAGTCTCCATGCATTTTAAGAATTAGAATAGTAGCGGGCAAATTAGAGAGTAGCACACTTATCTCTAGATTATGAAGGCAAAACTGTTGTAATTTGCCTATGATGTGATTAAACAAGTTTTAAGCCTCAGTGAAAACATTTTGCTATTTTACTTTTAGCTTGCTGAAAGTTAATTTTCACATGTTTGAAAAAAGGGGAGGTTCTTTTAATGTTACCAGTGTACAAAGATTTAAAAAAAATCTTTCTTGATATTGAGATCACATAGAGTGTGGAATGTGATGTGAAGTTTGACACGAGTGTAATCTTGAGACGTGTTTATTCCTACGTTTACAGAGGTGGAAGTATGCAAACACTAACAAAACTAGATTCATTGGTAGAGACTTCAGTTAAAATCTTGAGTTGGGATGACCAGCAGTCTTCCTTGACAGGCAGCTAGCTCTACCTTCCCCGGCTTTTCTTCACTATTCCTGCTATATAGGAAGATTGTCATTTACTGTCTTATTCTTGTATCATTCACGCGTACCCGTGAAACAACTTAGTTAGGTCTCTTAACATGACAGATAGCTCACTTACCAGATAATAGGTTGAGTTAATGAAAAAAGTTTGTTACTCTTTGAAGCTACTTTGAAGGGTTTTAATCATAATTATGAAGAGCTGATTACCAGAATAGGGTAGCTATTAATAGATAACCCACTCAGCACTCGCTCCAGGGCTCCAGGTGCATATGGATTTGAACCTCACACTGTGCATATTCCTCCTGAGCACTGAGATAGCAAATAACCATTTATAGCACTAGTTGGGAGGGTTTTGGAAGGAATCATCTCTAGCTGCTTTGACGCAGTCCTGATGGCTGGAAGGAGGCTGGTAGCATAGCATTGTATTTAAGAAAAGGGAAGAGTTTGTTGAGATAGTGTGTAGATGCCCAAGGAGGGATTTTTGAATGATCCTTGGTTTATCTTCTTCGAACTTGATGATGATGGCTGAGCTTGGCATTGAATGTAAGATGCTCAGCATCCCATGTGGCTCCCCCCTTAGCAATTCTCCCAGTTGCTTTGGAACGCAGTGCCACCTCATCTTGGATTCTCCTGTCTGTGGGACCTTAGTGATACCAGGAGATACTCTCTCTGTGGCTGTCCACCCTCAAGTGGCTACTGTTGCCTGCTGTCCCTCCAGCCAGGCTCTACAGTGCTCTCCCCCATCACTCCCCACTTCTATGCATTGGTTTGTGTTTTCTGTTGACTGTCTTCCACCTGGCACATTGGTTTTCCATTCTTCCTGCCTCTGTGGTATCTACTCTTCAAAAAATATATCCTATAATCAGGATTATTCATACTCCCTAGATACCCAGTCATTCCCACATTCCTGCTTCTGCTCTTGCTCTATTTTGAGCACTGTTTTATCCACCCAAACCTGACTTGGCTGGTCAAAATCCTGTTGGTGTATTTTTCTGTTTCAAATGCTGCCTCCTGCAAAGCCATTTCTGGTTCTTTTCATCTGCAGGCAGGTTCCTTACTTTCTATTACCTTCTCTCCCTTTGTAGCTGTTGGAGACACATGCCTCTGTAGAGGGTTCAGCTTGATGTGCAAAGGTAGGTTACACCAGGCTATCCTTGGGCTCCGTGTCCCTGAGTGAGCTTTCCAGACCCCTCTCCTGGGAGACTCACTACTGATTCTTTGGTTAATCTTACTAACTATTGTAGTGGATATGGTAATAGCTCTTGGAGTGATTGCAAAAAATTAACTACATTTTGTGAAAAGTAATTTTTCTAGGACCAGTCATCTATATCATCTGTTTCTAAATGGGGAAGGCTCACTGAAAGAAATTTTAGATGCCAAAATATACATTCTTTTAAAAAACTTAAGAGTTTTAAAATTTTATTTAATTTTTCAAAGTATTTTTTATTTATTCATTTTCAAGCAGAGAGAGAGAGAGAGAGAGAGAGAGAGAGAGAGAGAGAGAGGGAGGGAGGGAGGGAGGGAGGGGAGAGCGCACCAGGGCGACCACCCTGTGGGTCCGGCCCATGTGGGTCCTGGGGAACTGAACCCAGGGCCCTAGGCACTGGAGGCAAGTGCCCCAACCTCTGAGCCATCTCTCCAGCCCAAATTTTATTTTTTTAATATAAATATATATC
>PVHP010016816.1:0-35313 GCA_004024765.1 Zapus hudsonius | reverse complement strand
GGGAGGGAGGGAAGGAGGGAGGGAAGAAGGAAAGAGAGGGAAGGAGGGAGGGACTTATGAACGTGTGTTTGTATCCCCCAATAAGGAGCCACTGACTATGGAAAACGTAAATGTGTATCATTCAGCTTTGCTTCACTAAAACAAATTACCCGACAAGCCATTTATGAAGAAAAGAAAAAGAAAAAGAGGCATATTTTCATTCATGGTTCTGGAGATTCAAGCCCAATTATCTGGGTTACTGGCAAGAGTGGCACATCATGGCAGAGCAACCTATCACAGCAAGTGCTCACAGGTGAAGCCAGGAAGGAGAAAGAGGGAGGGGGAAGGGAGAGAGGAAGGGGAGGAAGGCCTCCATAACCCCTTGTGGGAGCATACCCCAAATGGCCTCAGGATCACCGACCAAGCCTGACTTCTTAAAGAAGGTCTACAGCAACTCCCAAGTTTGCACACTGACCTTTGGGGATATTTATCCAGCTCATAGGAGAATGGGGGAGGACTTTTCTTTATTCCCCTAAGTTCCTGCCTGCCCTCCCCACTGTACTAAAGAAAAAGCTGCTACTTCCTTGCCAGCTCTCCTTGGCTTCTCCCAAAGGGATAACATTGAGGAACCATTTACCAATCTTGGAAGGGAATCTGGTTGGGCCTCTGCCCTCAACTGGCAGCATTTTCCAAATGGATAGCTCAGCTCTTACTGCTGTGGCTTTGCCTCATGGAGACTGAAGCTTGTCCCTTTGATGATATTAATTATAGGTTTAGGATCCAGAAAAACAGTGGAGAAAAGCTTTCTCTAAAGTAGAAGAAGGTTGTGGATTCATTACTTATCCCTGAAAGAGGAAAGGAGAACCCAGTTAAGCCCTTTCACACCTCATCTGTTCCAATCTTCCTCCAGAAACCAAGATTAGCTGGAACCGTGACTAACATAGATCTTGAGTCCCTGAACATGAACCTGGACCTTTCTGAGATGCCAGTGGACAGGCTGGCCAGATGACTGGCCAACTAGGGTAACTCAATTGAACCCAGGTCCTACCTGTGTTGACTGGGAATTTGTCATGGTCACTAACTAAAGATAAAAGAAGAAGGAAGGATGGTGACTTCCCTTAATGTTTGTAGGTTGAGCCCGTCCATCATCCAACAAAGACACACTAGAAATGCCCCTAAACAGACTCCCTTCTTAAGCTACAAATCTAAAGGGCCACGAAAGGAAAAATTCCAACAAAATTTTGGACAGTAGAAAATACACAAGTATGTTCATGATATAGTTTAGAAACCGTTGGTGCGTCCCCCACATGTTTATGCGTGGAATCTTGGCCTTCAAATATGAAAAGTCAAGAGGTGATAGAACCTTTGAGATGTGGAGCTTTGTGGAAGGTGATTGAGTTCCCTCCCTCACCACAGGCGAGATTAATTAGTCCTTATAGGACTCCACTTGGTCCCTGAGAATGTGCTGTTAGAATAAGTCTGGCCTTCCTCTGCTGCCTGACTTCCTGTCTTGTCACATGACCTCCTCCTCTTGTGTTACTGCCGCCATGACATCATCTTCCATGGTGAGACAGTCAGGGCTTCCTCTTCAGAGTCTGCACATGCTGCATGCTACTTGGACTTCCAACCTCCAAAATCATGAGATAATCACCCACCCTCAGAGATTTTTGTTACAGGAAAAGAAAATGAACCGTAAGGCACAAATCTAAGAACCAATTTGAGTTTCAATGAGAAATTCCCAAAAAGATTAATAAATAATTACCAGCTACCTCTGGAAGTGGGTTCTGAACAAAGTAGCTAAAATAAGCAGGAATGGCTGATCTTCTGTATTTCAGAGTACAATGCTACTTTTCTTCACAGACCTTTGTGACTTCTTAAACATGTTTAATTGACTTGCCGTTATGAGTATGTCTGCTTGTAAACGTGTGCCAAGCTCTCTTGCCACTGCAAATGAATGCTTTGCCTGGTTTTATGCAGGTGGCTGGGGAATTGAACCTATGATGTCAAGCTTTGCAAACATGCACCTTGGACTTCCAAGCCATTTGTGATTTTTAAAAACTCTTTGCATTTATTCCCTTTTTAATGAAAGAAGGGAGGGAAGAAATGGGTCTCCACTGATGAGTTTGTTTAGGCCAATTTTCCATCTTCCTCTCTATATCTATCCCCTTGAGATACAACAACCCATGCAAACACTGCTTCAATGTGAGGAAGTTCATGGTGAAGATGCTGAGGACTGTGGCACAATGCTCATAACTTGGCTACAGTTGAAAGCACCTGAACAGACCACCGGAACACTCGTCTTCTCTGTCAGACTGCAGGCTCCTACTGGAGGTCTTGACCCTCAAGGCTACTGTCCCTTTGGCCGGCAAAGCTGACTTTCATGTGTTCAGCCAAGGCTAAGGTCTTCCCTTTATTTCCACCTTGGTACTGGAGGAGAAAGCCTTTTCCCACCCAGGCTCAAGACTCCCTGTAGACATCAAAGTCTCGTGCCTGACCACCTACAAAGCAGGAGCACAGATGTTTTTCTCCGTCATTTCTGCTTGATCTCTCTTATCAACACCTTTCTCACCTACAGCCCCCTGGGTCCCACCACACTCAGGAGGAGTGTTCACCTTGCCTCCAAGTTATGGACTCCCCACTTCAGACACTGAACTTCCTATAGGTGGCCTGCTGTTCCCTTCCTCATTCCCCTGGCCAGTGGAGCTACATCTTAATCATCTTCATATCCCTCATATCTGGCACAGAGCTTGGCATTTTGTAGACGTACAATAACCCTATGTAGGGTTAGCCTCCTTTCACAAGAGAGCAAATGGCAGGCTTCTGAACTACTCAGATTTGGTTAGGAAAGCCAAAGCGATGGGAAATGACCCTGGTTAATCTTTCTTCCTCAGAGACCAATGACGTTTCCCCTTGGGCCATATGACCTGGGATACCTGGGAATTTCCTCTTATGATTTTAACTTCTTTCTCCTCTTTATGGAGGGATGATGGAATGTTTGCGGGAAAAAGAAATCATGGAAGAGGGAAGGAAGGAAAGAAAGAAGGAAGAAAAAGGAAGAAGGAAGGGAATATGGATATTCCTAATCAACAAGGCTGCCAATTCCATTGCTTTGTGTTATGTGACCTTTTCAAGATGTCAGTCAAACACTCTTCCCAGCAAGAGCACCCTGCCACCTCCAAAGCCCTGTCATTCTTAAGCAATCCCTCAGCACTGTCGTCTTACCCCAAAGTCAGTTGACTACAAAGTTTGTTTATGAATACTATGGCAACCCCAGGATCTCTGGCAGGGCTAAAGACATTGCTAGCAAACACAGCACAAGGCTGTGGGCCACCAAAGCCCTCTGGACTCCCCGCCTCACTGAGGGCTGACAGTGCATCTGTGTTTCTGGTCCTGAGCAAGCATTTGATCAGGCTCTCAGGGCAGTTTTTTCCTTTGATGGTCTCATAACCCTGTCCTAAGAGACATTTAGAAATCATTCTTCTGGCCAGGAATCCCATCATGGTTTAGCCCCAGAGCATCCTAGAAAGAATTTTCAATTTACCCTTTGATGTTCTGATTTTAATGGGACAAACACAACAAATTTGATTTTTCATCATATCCACACTCTCTCCTGTACCTGCTTAGTGTGGTTGCATTGCAGAACCCTAGAGAAGGACTCAAATACAGAGTACAGAGGGCGCAGCAGTTTGCTTCTCATTGCTGAGACATTCGACCAGAAGCAGTGTGAGAGAAAAGGATTTATTTCAGCCTTACAGTTTTGAGGGAAACCTTCCTCATGGCCGAGAAAACCTTGGCAGCTAGCTCACAACCTCACTATCCACAGCAGAGAAGAAGTCAGAGAGAGCTGGCTCTCAACACCCAATAGCTGAGACTGATCAACCCAGAAACATACCTCCCAAGGCTCCACCAGCTGAGGACTCAGCAGGAAACTTAATCACACACACTTGAGGCTGTGGTGGACATTTACATGCAAACCACCACTGAGGGTGATGGTTCCAGGAAACACTGGAGTAGAAGAGGATGGCAAAACAGGAAGGAAAAGGCAGTGAATAAGCCCATGTCTACTGGAGCTAAGCCCACTGGGAACGGAGGAGCCAGTGAGAACGGGCTCAAACCCAGGGGCAAACTTGCCTAAGGATTTGTACGGCATCTCTCATGGGCCACTGATTGAAGAGGGCTATCTTGTAAAATAGAAGTAATCCACATACTTCTCATTTGCTAAAAGAAAGCCGCTAGGGTGTGAGATATCTGATACACAATTACAAGGCCACAGAAGCTATGAGCAGGGTATCAACAGCAGTCCCAGGGGCTCTCCTCAACCCCAGGCCCAAGGGTGGAGGACTCTGTCCTTTATGTCTTGCAATGGGTCTTTCTTACCCCAGACACAATGGCTGTCAGTGATGTGTCCTTCACAAGAATTCTTTCCCCACTAACTATGGGTCACATCTGGTTGTATTGCAGCATTCCACATGGGGCTGCAGAGTTAGCTCTTGCTAGTCATCTACGGCTTACTTCTGTTATTTCAAAACTCTTCAAGTCATTTCATGTAGCTCTCTTGACCACTGAGTCTTCACTTCTCCACGTTGAAACTCTCCAGATGCTTTGGTGAGTCGAATGCAGCACCTGCTTTTTCACTGATGCTTTGTGAACCATGCTACAAAGTTGTCTATTGGGATCTGAAAGTAAGATGTCCCCCGTGGGCTCATGATTGTCGAATACTTAGTCCCCAGGAAAGTGATGCTGGTTGGGAAGGTTGTGGAACCTTTAGGAGGTGGAGCCTTGGTGGTCTCTGGAGGCTGGCCTCAAGGTGTCCCCTGTGCTGTTCACTCTCTGTGCCTCCTGATTGCCTAGACAATGTGATGGTGGCTGCCCACTAGTGCCTTTCATGCCTTCCCCACCATGATGAAACTTTACCCTCAAAACTGTAAGCAGAATCAAACCTTTTCCTTTCACAAGATGCTTCTGGAAGGGTATTTGCTCAGAGCACTGAGAAGGTAACCCATTCACTGCCATTCACTCTGAGTCCTCCCACATCTAGCCTGTGTGAGATAGTATTGTCAGCCAAATAGAGAGGATGGGGCCATGGCCCAAGGCCTTTAGAAGCTACAGAGGCTTGGGAAGGCATTTTACACCCAGGAAACACATCTTCTCCCAAAGCCTTCTAGAAGAAATCAAACTGTTGAGCATTTAACAATTAGACAAGTGTGACTGATTTTGAACTTCTGTTCTCCAAAACTGTAAAATAATAAATTATTTTGTTTTAAACCACTAAGTTTGTGATCATTTGTACAGCAGCAAAAGGAAAGATGTATAGATGGAAGAAGGTATACCATATTAACAAAGTTAAAACAAAGCTGCTTTAATACCATGCAGGTAGATTTTAGAGTAAAAAAATATTGCTACAGACAGAAAATCACAATAAATAATAAAGGGGTAGTAGACTCAAGAGGATGTACCAATTTTGAAAATGTAGACAGCTAATAACAACTTCAAATATACCATTTTTAAAAAGCTTACAGGACTTCAAGAGGAAATTTTCTTAAACCATAATTAAAATTTCAGATTTCAATGTCCATCTTTCATGAAAAGTCTACTTGGGATTTTGTGTATGTTTCCTGGCTGATAGCCCCTTTCATAAGGCAGCTCATAGGAACTAGAAGTTCTCCTAAGCAGATCACAGAAATTCTGATATTCGCTGCATCCCCCCCCCCCCCGCCACACACGCACATCTTTCTGTGTTGGAGATGGCCACACAAAAATGTTCTCTGACCTACTTTTGTCCTCATTCCACATCGATCCTGCCCCACACCCTGAATGGAACAATACCGCATGGAGTGGCCAAGAAGCTGACAGGCCTTCATGGGTTTCTCTGTCTAGTCTATTAGCATTGATCCAATAACGTCTCCATAAATGCTCAGAAAGAAAGGATTCACAGAGCTCCTAGAGAGATAAGCATGTGAAAGTCCCTGACCAATGGGTCCCCAGGAAAGAAATGGAAGCCCACTCTCTATCTCCCTTCCCATCTCCAATATTTCACATGATCCATCACTTCACCTGAGTCTTTGTAATGAACAGGTGAATGTATTCCCTGGACTTCTATGACCCTCTCTCAAGCAAATGGGTCTAATTTAAGAAGGATATCATGAGAATGCTGGTTTGTAGCTGGTAGGGGGGAGAGCAGGTAAGACAGCCTGAGGCTTGCACCTGGCATCTGAACTGGGCAGTCTTGGGACTAGGCACTGGGCCTGTGGGTCCAACGGTGTCTCTGGGTAGATAAGAGTCAGGGCTGAATTCCATGAGAGGACACACAGCTTCTGTTTGCTACAGCATCAGCACCTTGGTTGCTGGTGTGGAGACATGGCCACACCTGAAGGTCACAGAGGTGAGAGAACGGAGTCACTGTGTTTTTCTTGACACACACCAGTAACTATCCACACTAGAAGAAACATGTCGACTTCTGCTTCCATCTGAAGAAACTTAAAAGATCAAATTAAGCCAAAGAAATAAAGCAAAGCAGAAGGAAGTAGCACTGGACTCTGGAACAACAATCAACAAACAGAAACCAGAAAGAGAGTTGAGAAAAACCAGTGAAAGCAAGAGCTGCTTGCTGAAAAACATCCATGAAGTCAATGAAGAGGTAATGAAGTTGATAGTCCTCTACCCAGAAAGCCCAGGGAAAGTAACCGAGAAAAGAAACATCACTAATAGTAGGAATGTCAGAGGTGTCGATATAATGAATTCTGCAGATATTAAAACAAAGAAATGTTACTAAATTCAACAAGCTAGAATAAATGAACCAATTCTTTGAAAGCTACAAACTAATAAGCTCCCTCAACATAAATAAATTTCAAAGTCATTATGCTAGATGAAAGAAACCAGCCCCCCCCCAAAAAAAAAGTGTATATACTATATGGTTTTATTTATATGAAGTGTTGGAAAGGGAAAACCGATCTAGTCTGAGAGTAAACTGATACGGGACTGTCTGGGGATATCGAGAGGGGACAGACAGGGCTGGGAAGAGGAGAGAGGGCTGGATTACAAAAGAACAAGAGGAAAATTTGGAGGTGGTGAATATGTTTATTATCCCGACTCTAGTGATGATTTCACCACAAAACAAGTGGCGACTATAGATGTCAAACATATCCAAGTGCGTAGTTGAGAGGCACTATGCCTCAACTAAAGTATGAGGTTTTCTTTCAATTCAGCTTGAAAGGTTGTTCTCTAAATCTAAAATCTGAATGTGAAGCCCACGTCAATCAAAGTCATGTTCTGTTAAATGCATAGCTGTATGCCTATGTCTTGGCTATTCTGAAATGTGAGGCCAGGGCAGGGAGGAAGGCACAGAGGCGAGGGGAGGCATGAGTAGAACGTAGCAGGAGCTACTGCTAGAGCCAACAAGGGAAAACACTGCTTCTTTTGCCCAATGTCTCCCAGGCAATCCCCGGCTACAGAGTGTACGGAATCCGTTTTTTTTTGCTTCTGGCTTGACGTAAACATCACTGGCCTGAAGTAGCAGCTTGCCAATTACCCCATCCTAGCCAGGCCACACGCCCAGCACATTCTATTCCAAGTCACTGTGTGCTAAGCCTCCACAGGCATTGCTTGGACCCTTGCTATAGGCAAGCCAGACATTTGCATTTCTTAGCATGGGACTCCAATGAATGAATCAATTCGGGTGCCTCAAGCTGACAGTGAAGTGTTTGGTCCATGAAAGTAATTGAGATGTTGTAACTCATTTGCAATCGACTGGATTTTACTCCCCAAGAATTGCTCTCTGGTCTAAACTTGGCTCAGGTGTCCTGGAAATCAGAACTCTTGGTGGGTACAAAGTAAGCAGGCCTGATGGGTGCTATAAAAGAACCCAATTCCTGTAAAGAGTCCTAACTCCTGCCATCCCCCATTATCCATCCCCAGGCAGCCGTTGGTGCTTCCTCCCAGGGCTGGGAATGTTGCTGCCCTCTCAGAAATGCCACCATGGTTGCCCTTGGCAATCCTTTCTTGTGCAATGTCCTTTCTCAGGAAGATGAATACACGCCGAGCATAACCAAGCGTCAATCACACCCTCAGCAACCACTGGTTTCATTAAGCAAAAACTAAAAGGACCCAGAAGAGAACTAAATTTGATTGAATCTTGAGTTCAGAGAAGAACCAAGGAAGGGAAAGAAACTTCCTGACATGTGGAGGCCACTTCCAGGCAAGCCCCAAGAAGCCCAGGATGTTCTTAGTCTAGAGCAAATTCCATTTGAAACCACATTCCTCTATCAGTTTACTTCATCAGTACAATCCCCAATCTGAGAACCAGGAGCAGAAAGAATTGATACAAACAAAGGCCTTTGTGGGACAGGACCACACTGGCTTCCCTTAGAACATGTGTCTGCAAGGAAAGAGGGGCTTTTCTCATCTGATTTGCCTCTGATGCGCACTGGACCCCACGTAAGTCACTGTCTTTCCCTCGGACTCCATTTCTCCATCTGCTAAAGATGCCTGGATGCTGGGTTTTAAGCTCTTAAGTTCTGTATTAAAAGGCCTCACTCTGATGGTTGGCTGGCTGGAACTCTGAGCTCTCAGGAAAACACTCAAACATCCATCAGAAAACACAAGTTGTTCACATTTCTTTTTGTTGTGTTTTACTTTTTGGGAAATATACTTGGGACATACTGCTCCCCCCAAAAAAAATGGATCTGTGCCACAGGGAGCCAAAATGGTAAAGGGCAGAAATAATTAAATAAGGAAAAAAATTTGTTGGCCATGCTCAAGAAAATTTTTTTCTCTGTGCAGTGATCAGGCTGCCTTTGAAGTGTGGGGCTTTTATCAGACAAAAGCATTCCAATTTTCCCCCATATTTATTGTCAATAATTAGATACATTGTCTGAGCAAGTCTTATGATGGTACCCCCATTTCCTCCTCCCTGTCCCCAATCCACTGGGGGCCCTCCTCAGTGGGCTTACTGGACCAGTCCATGGGGTAGGGATAGAGGGTTATGGATTGTATGAGAGGTAGCCAGTTTTTTACTTTGTGTGTTGTTGCTTAGGGGAGCAATGACTATGGATATTCTCCCCCATGATGGCTCTTACAATCTTTCTGCCCCCTCTCCCACTCCGGTCCCTGACTAATGGTGGGTGAGTTTTAGGTCTGCTTTACTGTTTAGGTCTTAATAGTCTCTGGATTTCTGTTTTGGAATGTGTTGGGTATCCTCAGTGTCTGTCTCCATTATCCTTTCACAGGTTCTCTGACTTGCTGTGGAGGTAGGTCTCTTGATCATCTTGCCACTTCCTCAAAGGTTTCCTTTGGGCTTTGTATCATAAGTTAGGAGTGGTTCATTTCCTGCCTGGGTGTCGGGCAGCATCTCAGGTCCTGTTGGTGGAATTGGGTTTTCCATGGTTCTTGCTGCCTTCTGAAACATACAAACAGAATTTCTAACACAGAGTGAGATCAGTATAGGTTAAATGACACAAACATTGTTGATCTGGCAATATTATAAAGTGTGTAGCCTCTCTGTAGAACTCTGGTTAGTGGGGGTTTCCCTTTGGAGCCCAGGTTCTTGGTCCTCATAAGAGTTTACCATGGATCCCAGTTCCAGTTAAGGGTTACTTGCCACTGAGTGGATCTGTTAGCTGTTGATTACCCACGTAGGTTTGAATGCTTCATGCAGCACCCAGTACCTTTCCCTATGCAGATATCCATACCATTGTTACTGCTTCGATCTATCTGGTGTGGATTCCCTGTAACCTCATGTAGCAAAACATCACTGATCTGGTGTCAAGGAGGTCATGCCATTCAGTGTCTTAGCTGCCTTCACAGAATCAACACTAGTTGGCTTGAGCTGGTCTTTCTCTAAAGAGAACCCTGTGGGTGGACATGGGTTTTTCACCTGTGATCTTCTGGCCAAAAACATTATCTAAATTATACCAGACTCCTCTCACTGCTGCTACTTGTGTAAGGTAAACCAAGTGAATAGAACATCAGTTAACTAAGTCTTATCACCTTGTGCTAGATAGTATGGGGAGACATTGGAAGTGGGGACCTGCATGGGAGGCAGGAAGCATGTATATGAG
Organism: Zapus hudsonius; assembly: GCA_004024765.1. Taxonomy (NCBI): domain Eukaryota; kingdom Metazoa; phylum Chordata; class Mammalia; order Rodentia; family Dipodidae; genus Zapus; species Zapus hudsonius. Next base: position 25,279 of record PVHP010016816.1, on the reverse strand, counting down.
ACAGATGTGGGACCACATCCCCTCGGCAACTCACCTGTGATTTCAGCTGCATCTGTGCTGGACAGTTCTGGGGACCTCAGACTTGGCTCTGTGGTGCCTCACATTTCATATGCTGTGGAATCCTTCTGCTCTCTACCTAGGGCCTTCATCAGACAGGCAAGTATTCTGAAATGTGTGTCCCCTTGGGAATGCTCAACCACCTGGGTATGAGGTGCAGTTAGGTGATGTAGTGGTTTGATGCAGTGTCCCCTATAAATTTATGTACTCTGAATGCTTGATCCCCAGCTGGTGGCAATTTGGGAATTGGAGCCTCCTGGAGGCAGTGTGTTGTTGGGAGCTTAGGCTTAGGGGTGTTCTAGCCAGCTTCCCCTTGCCAGTGTTAGGCACACTCCCCTGTTGCTGTTGTCCATATGATGCTGGTCAGGAGGTGATGTCCACCTTCTTCTCATGCCATCATTTTCCTTGTCATCACGGAGCTTCTCCTTGAGTCTGTAAGCCAAAATAAACCCTTTCCTCCACAAGCTACTTTTGGTCAGGTTCTTTCTGCCAACAACAAGAAAGCTGACTGCAACAGGTGAATATAAATACTCCAGTCTCCTCATCTTCAGGGAGACAGTGTGACTCCAGGGGTCTCAGTGGCAGAATGCAGCTCTGTTATCCACACTGGCAACTTTGTTTCCTTCCCTGTCTCACTGTACCCCACTTCTTAACACTCCACCTAAGCTTAACTTCTCCATGGAGGCAGACCCAAAGACTCCTCAGATGTCTGTCTCAAGTTCACCCAAGACTGCCTGCTTTATGAACAGAAGCTGTCAATTAGCTGTGTTTGCAGGCTTTACCTACATCAGGTATCAGGGGAGTGAGTGGGAAATGAGAGAAGAAATGGGTTGCTAGAGCTGCATGAAGAAGTGGGAGACAGAGTTTATCCCTGGAAGAAGGGCAGGGGTCTGAGAGAAAGGAATGTGGGAGCAAAGCCATTCCTGCAGCCAGGATGCCTGAGAGGGAGCTGGATTCCACAGACCCGAAATGATTATAATAGAGCAAAACAATAATCATAGTGTAATAGAAAATACATTAGAAGGATCACCTGTTTGCCATTTAATAAGTAAAATAAAAGTAAATAAATTAGAATAAAGATGCTCTAAATGATATAGCAAAGCTGATTAAAATGTCTACAGTTAAAATGATGGCCAAATTGTATTTCCTATGGGGAACACATCACTCTTCAAAGCCCGTGAAACATGTGTAATGATAATTACATATATTATACAGTGTATTGAGGTTAACATTGTATCAATTCACACTAGCCTTGTATAAATTTAAAGTTTAATCTGTAATTACCATGTTTATAATAAAGAAATTATTAATGTAACTATTAATATAAACAAATTTGGGGGGGATTTTCAAGATAGGGTCTCGCTTTAGCCCTGGCTGACCTGAAATTCACTATGTAGTCTCAGAGTGCCATTGAACTCACAGCCATCCTCCTAGCACTGCTTCCCAAGTGTTGGGATTGAAGGCATGAGCCACCACGCCTGGAAACATAAAAGAAATTAGAAGGTAATCAAAGCTATTTGGTACCAAGAAAAATCAAATAAACATTAAAAAGATAGTAGCATAGTAACAGAAGAAATGATGGAAAGAAGAGGTACAGAACATACAGAAAACACTAAAATGAATGAACTGGGCTGAGGAGATGGCTCAATAGGTAAAGCATTTGCCACATAAGTGTGAGGACCTGAGTTCAGATGCCCAGATCCCATGTAAAGATGGAGTTGGAAGTGTCTGCAATGCCAGCACTCACTCCTATATTAAGATGAGAGGTGGATACGGGAGAATCTTCAGTTCTGCAATGATAGTTAAAAACTCCGATACACCAGTTTCAATAATGGAGAGAAAATCTAGAAAGTATATCAATAAGGAGTGGTAGACTTAAACCACACTAAAAGGTATATATAACATCTAAAGACCTTCTTTTTCTTTAAACTGGGGATCTAATACACAGCTTGGTGAGTGATGCACAAGCACAGACATCTGACACCAGAATGTGGATTCTTCTCAAGTAGTGTGGAATGGTCTCCAGGGGCAAAAAATAAGGCACTATATTACCCAAAAGAATCACACTCCAAACAAATGAAGGGCAAAAAAAAAAAAAAAACACAGAAATCACAAGGGAAATTATAAAATACCTTGAGATGAATACTAATTAAAATACAACATGCCAAACTTATGGAAAGCCACAGAAACAAGACTCAACGGGAAATTTATAGCTATACATGCCCTCATTAGAAAGAAGTAAAAATTTCAAGTTAATGACAACTTTAGGGACTGGGGCGATAACTCAATTGGTAAAATTTTTGCCTTATAAGAATGAGGACCTGAGTTTGATTCCCCATTCCAACAGAAAAATAAATGTCAGATGTGGTGGGAACACTTGTAAAACCAGAGACAGGCAGGTCCCTGGGCTCACTGGTCAGCCAGTCCAGCCTTAAGACCAACGAGAGACCCTGTCTCTAAAAAGGTGAACGTTGTTCCTGAAGAATAGCATCTAATGTTGTCCTCTGTCTTCACATGCATGTACACACATGCACATACACATAAGTAAATAAACAAATATATTTTTTAAAGCCAAGCATGGTGCTGTGTGCCTATAATACCAGTTTGGGGAAGAAAGTGACAGGAAGATCTCACTGGCCAGCCAATCTACACTAATTGGTAAACTTTGGGCCATTGAGAGACACTGTCTCAAAAATGTGGGCAATGTCCTGTAAAACAGCACTCAAAGTTGTCCTCTGGCCTACACCCCACACACACACACACACACACTCATGTCTTTGATAATTATCAGGGTTGATGATTCTCTTTTCTTTGATTGACATTCCACATGTAATTCTGCAGTGGTGATAACATTAGGTTCAATAGAAACTTACCTGCTTTTTTCCCCTCATAGAAATATCACCCACCTCTGAGAAACAGAACTTTTAATTCTATAGTTGTTATAATAATATTAAATAAAGATTCTCTTTGCCTGGCATGGTGGTACGTATCTTGAATCCCAGCACTTTGAAGGCAGAGAGGTAGGAGAATCACTGTGAGTTTGAGGCCAGCCTGGAACTACAAAGTGAGTTCCAGGTGAATTTGGGCTAGAGTGAGACTCTGCCTCGAAAAACAAATTCCCTAATTGTAACAGAAGAGTAAGGGTGAGAGCAGTCAATCCTCATACCCCTCTTTAATGGTTCTATCGCTGGACTTTAACTGTCAAGAACAAAGCACCATACCACAGCCTACTGCTGCACAATGTGATACCTCTTCAGCCTTAAAAGTTTTCAATTTCCAGCACAACCTAAAGCAGAAGTACAGAGACCCTTAAGATCTCAACATTAAAGCAGACTTAAAACTCACCCACCAAGACTCAGGGAACTGAGCAGAAGAGGGGGCAGGAAGACTGTAAGAGCCATGGTGGGGGAGAATATCCAGAGACATTGCCCCCCTCAGCAACAACACACAAAGGGGGAAACATACCTAGCTGCCTCCTGTGCTTTCCATAACTCCTTACTCTATAGATTGATCCAGTATGCCCCCTGAGGAGGATACCCAGTGGCTTGGGGACAGGGAAGAGGGAAATGGGGATTACAACATAGGATTTGTTAATACAATGTATCTAATTTTGGATAATAAAGTTTTTTTTAAAAGACCCAAAGATTTAAAAAAAAGTTTTATTCTACAAGCTGTGACTTCATCTGTGTCTTTAAGACATCATTCCTACCTTTTATGCCAGAAGCTTTCACATAATGCAATAAATGGTAGGACAACTCAACTCTATAGTCATTTCCCATCTGGTGCTCTTTATGATAAAATAAATCCCTTGAGATATATGAGTTACTGGCTTCCTTGACCTTGTCAGCCCTTGCTTGGTAAAGTTGCTCTCATACCAGGCACAGATTTATCAGCGCCCCTCCCCAGTGGATCCAAAGCAACATAGGAAAGATCCTATTACAAGCAATCACTTTGAACCACTGAGCCATCTCCCCAGCCCAGATCCTATTACTTAAGCCATAAATCCTATCTTAAGTCAGTGGTGCTGGACAAGACACTATGGGTAGAGATGGCAAATCTATACTTTGAATACTTGGCAATATTAAGTAGGAAGAATGAATTTCTCTCTACTGTATAGCAAGTCTAAGGCAATCAACTCTCCACCAAGTACCTGGCTAATTTCCTTGAGTGATTGTATCACATCAAATGTTCAACACTGTTCTCCATCCTAACATGATGGGCATTGAATGATAATGATTACTACAGAGCCCATGTTGTTGGTCATATACATGGTCTGCATCCTTCCTATGGTGGTTCAAAGAGACCAGTTGACCTCTAATGTTTGGAGTATCATGTCTACTTCTTCAGCACACTATTTGTGGCTGAGATTCTCCAGTATGTACTGACTTTCATCCCTGCTTAGTTGAGGGTTATCCCCAGGAGCATAACTCCACCCACACCTATAGATCTACCTCATCAAGCAAATGCCTATGGTACCAGAGAAGGCCTTCAGGCAGCAACGAAAGGAAACGCAGGTGCTTGATAGAAGGAAGTTGTCACCATGCCAGGAACTGCCTGCAGCTGCAGATACACTTGGTAAGTGAGGGTGCCCAGTGTGGGATATCAGAGTCAACTGATTACTGAAGGCATCAGCAGCGGCCATGTTTCATGGCAGAAAATACAGGAGTAGACAGTTTTCCAAGCATAAGCAAGAGTGAAGTCATTAATTATGAGTTTTGAATACCTACAAAAATGTGCAGAAATATAGCATGCAAAAGACAAATGAAAGAGTAAGAGTGAAATGAAACCCAAGACATAGAAACCAATCCTTCCAGAATGGGTGCTACAGACGAACCTTCTTGTGACCATTATGTCAATAAAATATAAAGGCAAATGCAACATGAAATGGAAACAGAGATGAGGGATGAAAAGGTATATGAAGAACTCAAAAACTTTTTCCAATATTGATCAAATAAGTAACCAAGATACAGAAAGAAATAAATAAATGTGGCTATTAAAGTAGTGGCATGGAGGCTTATCTTGAGAGAAAAAGAAAATGCCTAAATGAAAGACAAGAAATTGAATGGATAGTGCTATGATAATTGTAGTGCTTTGAATGAAAAGTGCCCTGCAGAGGCTCCTGTGTTTGAACACTTGGTCCCCTGCTAGTGGTGCTCTTTGGAAAGATTGTGGAACCTTTAGGAGGCAGAGCCTTGCTAGAGGAAGTAGGTCATGGGAAGGGGCTGTTCTCTCTGCTTCCTCTGTGCCAGAGTGACCACAGCTACCTGCTTGAGCCTGCATGAGAAACACTACCATCTGGAAACGTTCACCAAACTAAATCCTTTTCCTACCATAAGCTGCGTCTACTCGGGTATTTTGTCACAGCAACAAGAAAGTAACTGTGGTAGTTTGAATAAATGTCCCCCAATCGAATCAAAGGTTTATTAAAGATTGTGAGTTGTCTCCAGCCTTCTGGCTGGAGGAGGTGTCACTTTGGCCTGGACTCCTGGGGTCTCACCCTGAGGTATTTCTAAATTGGATACAAAATTCCAGGGCTATATATGCAAAGAGTAACAGAGCTTAAGTCTGGCAGTCCTGCTGTTTTTGGAGTTACAGAGTGAGATAGCTGCTTGCTTGCTTTGGAGGTGCTGGGCCTCTTTCTCTCTGCTTGGGTCTGTGAAAGGGAGCCAGCCCTTTCCTTCATTTTTTAAAACTTCCCCTGGATCAGTTATTTCAATAAATACTTTCCTCCCTAAACTATGCCTGGTTTGGAGATTCATCCCAGCAGTGTGTGGTTGACTACAACAATAACTAATGCCATAATGTATTACTTTTGTATCACAGTGACAAACTAGAGGAGGTATTAGAGGTTTTGGTCATGGTTGCTTGGCCCTGTTATTTTGTGTTTGGCACATCGTGGCAGGGATAGACAAAGAGGTAGGAAATTGGGAGAGGTACATTCTCAAGTAGGCAGATTAAAACTTCTACAGCTGGTCTTTCATTGAATGCTACAAAATCCTCAAGCTGTATGAAACATTTCCAGGCACTTCCACACATTGAAAAATTCGAAATTAGCCAGCATAGACTAGTTTATAGATGATCCAAGCTTTAGGATAAATTAACAAGCAATAAATATGGTTAATACTGTCCTATCTCAAACACACATCCTGGGTTTAGACAACACTCTTAGCTAACTACAAAGTTAAACCAACAATAAAAAAAAGGGGTTAATAATTCTTCCTCATTTGGCCCAAAAGACAGAGCCTGGGTTCATATGCACAGACATGTTTTTTTGTGTGTGTGTCCACAGTGTCATTCTGACGCCTATTTAATCCTCAATAAAAGCCACAATAAACAAAGCTGAGCCAAGGGATTGCCAGGATGTCCACCTTGCTAGTCTTGCAAGATGTACTTTATTTCCTTATTCCCTCTTTATTAAAAGCTTCCTGATTCACCCACCCACCTTTCTCCCCTTAGAAAGTGTACTATCCCCTTGCAGCTCTCTGATTCCATTAATATTTCTTTCTTCTGCTTTGTTTTTGGTTCTTTGTCTGGGAAGGTACTCTAGGGAACATATCTTTCACCTTAGGTCACTTTACCCAAGGACCAATGCCTGTGCATATGAACCCAGTTCAATTAGAACTGTATATCCAACAACTCCAGAAAGCACATTTCCCAGTACAAGTGGATTGTTCATGAAGAAAGATCACAAATGAGACCATAAAATAAATGTCATTGAAGTCAAATGTGCTGAAATAATAAAAAGTCATGTCTATAACTATAGTGAAAATAGAGAGCTATAATACCCGTGAATAAAATGTTATCTGAAAATATCTAAATATTTAGAGCTCACAAAAGGCTTTGTAATAACCCCAGGATAAAAGAATAAATTAAAATAAAAGTAAATATTTTAGAAAATGAAAATTAATTTCAAAATAGATAAATTTATGCGGTGAAGCTAAAACAGTACTTGAGAGGATATTGTTTAATTTAATTTGAGCAAGTCTAAAAGGAGCTCTAAGATCAAACATCCAATCTTAGGCTTCAAGAAACACATTTTATTCTCAAAGTAAAAGAAATAAAATATTTAAAAACAGAAATGAGTGAAGTTGCAAACGGAAGAGCAGCAGAGGAAAATCAGTCAAAGCAAATAAGCAAATATAAACTTTGAGAGCTGGGCGTGGTGGCATATGCCATTAATCCTAGTACTCAGGAGGCTGAGGTAGGAAGATCACTGTGAGTTCAAAGACAGCCTGGGACTCCAGAGTGAGTTCCAGGTCAGCCTGGGCTTGATGCCCTACCTCAAAAATACCAATAACACACACACACACACACACACACACACACACACACACACACACACACACCACTATTTTTAAGTAAGTTTAACATAAATGATTATAGGTCTTGAAGTACAAAAATTATTGAAATGTGGTTCTCCCAGCATCGTTGTTGAAAAGATGATCAATTCTTCCTCTTCCGAATTATCTTTGCACCTCATCAAAAACCAATAGACTAGACCCACACAAGCTCAGTGTTGCATTATTCATAAGATAAGATACAGAAGCAATCTAAAGATCTATTGATGGTTGAGTGGGTAAAATAATACGATAAAGTCTTACACAACACAACAAGACTTTGTCTATGCAATAGTGGCCCAACCAGATCAGAACAAAACTATGTTCTATTGCCTAGTGATGTCATATATGCCAGAGCATCACAATGTCATGCATTACTCACAGGTTTGTCACAGTGGTGATGTACAAAAACCTACCACTCTGCCAGTCCTATGAAAGTATGGCTCATATAATTATTTAATGATACATGCTGCTTGACAATAAAATGCACATTTATTGTCAAGTACCATGCCTGGAAGTTATTACGGTAAGTAAAATAGGTCAATTACAAAAAGACAAGTAGCACGTGATTGCAATGATGTGATGTCTACAAAGTAGACAAACTCCTAGAAACAGAAAATAGAACATCGTTACCTGGTGCTCGGGAAACAGAAGTGGAGGGTTGTTGTGCAGTAGGTAGAGAATTTCAGTTTTCCAAGATGAGAAAGTCCTGGATATGTATTCAGCAATGAGCATACAATAAGCGGTACTGCATTACACACTTAAATTGTTAAAATGATACATTTTATGTATGTCTTACTACAATAAAAATACCCATCTGTTGGAAATGTTGGGGACTATTTCTACACTCGGTTTTAGCCTACTGATCTATCTTTCTCTGTAGACCACTACTACGCACACTGGATGACTGAAGCTTCTGGTAAACTGTGAGACTGACAAGTCGTCCAACTTTATTTTTCTTATTTTTTTTTCAAAAAAGTAAGCAAACATTGGTCTTTTCTGAGTCTGTTGTATTTTTGTATGGATTTTAAAATCAGATTATCAGTTTCTGTAGAGTCCAGCACAGGATTGATTAAGGAGTGCACTTAATCTGTAGATCAATTTGGGAATACGACCATAGAATGAGGAATTTCCTGTGCCAACATGGCAAGGCTGGAACCAGGCTGCAGTTTCAGCTACAGTCTGTCTCTGACGTCTGACCTATGGATTGGACTTCTGTGTCCAACTCCCATCATACATGAAGCAATTTCTTGCAATAACTAAATATATATGCATATATGTATACATATGCCACTTTAACAATCTTAACACCTTCATGGAATAAGCATAGAATGTCTTTCCATTCATTTGAATCTTCTTTAATTTCTTACAGCAATATTTTTTGGTTTTTAGAATATAAATTTCACATTTCTTTTGCTAATTCTTCCTAAATTCTTTATTCAATTCTTCATTCACTGGCTGGAGAGATGGCTCAGCAGTTAAGGCACTTGCCTCCAGTGCCTAAGGCCCCAGGTTCAATTCCCCAGGACCCACATAAACCAGACCCACAAGGTGGTGGCCCTGGTTCTCTCTCTCTCTCTCTCTCTCTCTCTCTCTCTCTCTCTCTCTCTGTCTGTCTGCTTGAAAATGAATTAATAAAAATATTTTTAAAAATAAATAAAGTTTAAAAAAACTTGAAGTACGGTAATCTTTAAAAAAATTCTTCATTCACACGCATGCACACACATGCACAAGTACCCATTGCACACACACTCATACACATGCAAACGTGTACATGCATACACACCACACACGAAAGCGTAAACATGCAAAATAATAAAATAAGGAAGGGTGGAGAGATGGTTCAGTGGTTAAGGCACTTGCCTGCACAGCCTAATAACGCAGGTTCAATTCCCCAGTGCCCATGTAAAGCCTGATATACAAAGGGGTGCATGCATGCTGAGTAAATGCTGAGTAAGCCCCTGGTGCTATTGGAAATGATAATGTTTCCTTAATTTTAATTTTTCTCACTATGATTCTAGGGAAGAGACTTATTTTTGTAGATTGCCCTTGCAATTTTGTATATTGTCCTGCAGTCTTACCAAAATTGTTTGTTAGTTCTGATGGTTTTTAGAGGGTTCCTTAGTGTAATTCTGTTATTGTTAACCAGAAAGCTTGTTTCTGTAAGAAAAAGGAAACTGATTTTAAGAGTGCGTTGGGAGCAGTTAGAGAATAAGTAGTTGTTGCCTTGCACTTGGGTAGAAGTGACAAAAGACACCCTAGGTAGAAAAGATAAAATATCTTCAGATGATCCACAAATAGTATCATCTACTAACACCTACTTAGAGGTAATTGTAAGCATCTGAAATTTACTCCGTGTTGCCTTAGGAGCTAAAAATATTCACAGAAGAATGAGTCGTCATCATTACCTTTGGGAGTTTAGATCTGTTAGAGAGACATATGTAAACCAAATATAGTGGTCTTCCTTATCTATAGAAAATACACTGCAAGACTTGTGGGGATGTTTGGAACTGCAGGAAGCACCTAACCCTATATACTGGAGTTCTCTCTATTTGCAGACCTAGAATAAAGTTTAATTTATAAATTAGGCACAGTATAAGATTAATAATAATAACCAATAGTAACCATAGAACAAATATAAAATGTGTAGTAATAAAATATATTTCATCACATTACTCAGAATGCTATACAATTTAAAGCTTACGAATTAGCTGTTTCTGGAATTTTCTGGCTTGTATTTTTGGGCTTGGCTGACCACAGGAAGCCAGGAAGCCATGGCAAGCAAAACCACAGATAATGGTGTAAGACAAAGGGAAGTTACTTAAGCACCAGTTAGGCATAAGTGAAAGCAGTGAGTGAGTTATCCCTGCAAGAGTGGCTGGTTCTGCCAGGAGGAAGCGAATCCAGGAAGGTTTCATGGAGGAGGTGGCAGTTAATTTGGACCTTGAAGAAGAATTAGGATTACAAGGAAATATTTGGGGAGATGACTCAATGGATGAAGTTATTGCTGTGCAAATATGAGGACCAGAGTTCGAATCCTCAGCACCCAGGTAAATGCTGAGTAAGCCTGGTGGCTGGTCTGTAATCCCAGAACTCCAGAAGCAAAGACAAAGGATTTCCCCAGGACAAGGTGGCTAGCTAGACTAGCCAAATTGTCAAGTTTTGGGTTCAGGTAAGAGACAATATCTCAGTAAATAGCTCGAGAGTTACCAAGGAAGGCACCAGCATCAACCTCTGGCCTCCACATGCATGCACACACATGCACAAGTACCCATTGCACACACGCTCATACACATGCAAACGTGTACATGCATACACACCATACAGGAAGCATAAACATACAAAATAATAAAATAAGTAAGGGTGGAGAGATTTCTCAGTGGTTAAGGTACTTGCCTGCAATGCCTAATAACACAGGTTCAATTCCCCAATGCCCACGTAAAGGCAGATATACAAAGGGGCGCATGCATCTGGAGTTTATTTGCAGCAGCTGGAGGCCCTGATGTGCCCATTCTCTCTGTTAGTCTCTCTTCTATCTTTCTCTGCTTGCAAATAAAATAAAAAATATGTAATAAATAAATAAATAAGCAAGCACACAAAGATTGGTGGGGAAAGACGGGAAGATTCCAGAATGAGAGTAACAAGGTACAATGAGCTAGCAGGAGCAGCGGGTTTGACTTGAAGTTAGGTGAAGCCTGCAGAGCTTCCTCTACAAGCTTGTGCTTTCAAGTGTAAATTAATCTGCCAAATGGCAAATGGTTACTCAGTGGTCCAGGAATAGATCCCACCAGCTCCTGAGAGGCCAACGTGCCAATGTGGCTTCTCCAGTGATCATACTATAAGGAACAAAGCTGTCGGACACTGGGAGCCATGAAAATTTCAATATAGTCATCAGCCTGTTCCAGAATGCTCTCTCTGACTGCAAAGCAAACACTGGGAATATTAAACCTAGATGACCTCAGTAGCTAGGAAATATGCTCCAGCAGAAACCATTTGCAGAACAGAAGGGGAATTTACCCAGTGTCAGGTGCTAGCTGCCCACCATGGGGACCCTTCACATCTGATCTGAAGGGCTACATGAGCAGCTGGACCTTTCCACTTGAGCAGCTTGGAATCTGCAAGGATTCCAATCCTACAGAGCAACCTCAGATAGGAACCTGCCAAGACAACAGTGGTTGGGCATCCTTCCCCTTCAGCCCTTTGAAAGTGATCAAAGGACCTGTTTGCATGGGTTTACTTCCCATCAAAACTGCTCAGGTGTGGGACACTGCTAAGAGGCATGGAGGATATAGGGTTAAATGAAGTTGAGACTGGCTGAAACCCCGATAAAGTCTCTGACTCGCTTATCTCTGAGCTTCTCGGAGACCCGGAAGGTGTTTCGCCATCCTCCTCTTTTGATCCTAAACCTCCAGCCCTCCAGGCAGGCCACAGCGAGCCCTGAGATATGCAGGCAATTCAAGGCCTAAACTCACCCCAAAACAAACCCCGACAATAAAGTTACAATTCCTCTGCAGCCATCACCATTCTATACATGTCTAGAGTCACATAGAAAGCCCCCCAAAAAAAACTTATCTATGCAAACTAGGCATCCACAGGCTACTGGCCACTGCCAATCCACTCACGAGACGTCCACATACTACCCTGCCCCTACCAATCCCCTCGCTGCCTATGCCTCTGCCTCTGCCTTTTCCTCTATATAAATAACTTTTATCTATACAATAAAAGAGAGCTGTCCACTGCCACGTTCTGCCAGGTGGCTCTGCCCGTCGGCCTACCATTATCCCAAGGATGCTGTCCACCCAGCTCCGTGGATAAACTGGAGTGTTAGTGTACAATGACCTCCGAAGTAACCCACTGACTACACTCAGGTACATTTTCACAGACAGGTGTGGTTTTGGTGCGCTGAAAATCCAACAGCATAGAACCAAAGGAGTAATAAAGATGAAAACAGGCATGGAGCCGAGGAGGAGGGGTAGGTTGTTGTTTTCGACTATTACACTGCTTAGACAAGAATGATACTCGACCTCTCTTAACTGTAGAGTGAAGAAGAGAGTACAGGTAAGAACATGAGGAAGGTGAGTCTCCTGTGATTCCACCAGGCACACGGGGTCACTTTGCTATGCACTCTGACAGCATTTGCATGTGTGTGTATCTGCCTCACACATAGACACGCACTTAACACACACTAATATTAAACAGAAGCAGGCTTTTACTATATTTGGCAATTTTTTTCAATTAATGAATCACAATGATTTTTTCACATTACAAATATATAGCTACACTAGCTTTCCTTTTCCCTCCTTCCTTTCTTCTTTAAGAGACAGGATCTCATTATGTTGCCCAGGATGGTTTCCAACTTCTGGGCAAAGGCTCCTCTGGAATAACTGGAGTGACAGGCCCATGCCACCCGCCTGGCTTATGCCAGTATTCTTAAAGGAAGTCAGCTCTTTACCTGATTAGATGAATCCATTTTTTCAGTTGATATTTTACTTCTGAACTTTTAGTTCATTTTTACATTTTTGCTATTATTGTTAACAAATATACATAATTACAATGTATGTTCTTTGGTGGACTCAGAAAAAAATCTAGTTATAAAGGTATGTAAGGGACAATTGGAGAAGTTAGATAATGGAATGGTTATGAGATGATGTTGGGAAATTACAGTTTGGTTTCTTACTACTATTACGGTATTATTGTCATTTTAAGCATTAAATGCTGTCATTCTTAAAAGTGTCACATTAAGTTGCAAATGACAGCAAAAATTAAAGATGAATGGACGTATGATAAAGATGAGAAAAAGATAAAAGAAATGTGAAAAATATTAACATGTACCATATCTGGGTGGTATAATTGAGATATTCTGTCTAATTTCCTGTTTGCTTGAAATTTTCCATAATAAAAAAATTTAAGACTATCAAATCTTACAAAATTTCCAGGAGGATCAGAAATTGAAATTAAATAAAAGACAATAGTAAATGTCCTATTTATGCATCGTAAACCTTTATACAATATCTTTAAATTATATTGCCCAAATTTAATTTCTGAGTCAATGATTACACCTTAAAGTTTTTGAAGTTATAGCTTATTAGATTGTGTTTTCCATAAAGATTTCAGTGTTACATTCCTCAAATTTGTATACAAGTGTAAACATTAGAGTAATTACTATTTAAAAAATTGGGGCTAAAAAAATTGGGGCTGAGGATATTGGTTCAGTGGTTAAAGGCACTTGCAAAGCCTGCCAGCTTGGGCCCAATTCTCCAGTAAAGCCAATCCACATAAAGCTGGATAGATGCACAAAGTGGCACATGTGTCTGGAGTTTGCAGTGGCAAGAGGCCCTGGTGCCCACCGACTCAAAATCAATCTCTCTCTCTCTCTCTCTCTCTCTCTCTCTCTCTCTCTCTCTCTCTCAAAATTTTTTTAAAACTTTAATGAGCAAAACCTGCCCTGTGGGTCATGTTGCTTTCATTTACTTGATCATAGTATCCATAATTTAAAAGTCATTTATAGTAATTGATCCTCCTTTTCATGTTCTTTGCCATTTCTTGTGATAATCTCAATTAAAATTGACTATTAAGGTCCTTTGATTTATGAAAAATTTAGTCTGTGATCATGCACATAATTGCCATTTTCCTAAACTCTGCTTTTTGCTACTCTTCCTCCATACAGTTCTGACATCTAGCCTTCCCTCAATGAGTTATGTTTTATCACTTGTAATCTCGAGATTAAACCTTTGCCTGTGTTTCTTCTTGTATATAATTAATGCTTCCTTTTACACTTAATATTTAAATTCTACAGGAATACATTTTAATTTATGATTTACTGGCATAACTTTGATTTTCAAATGGTGACTCAGTTTCTTTTATGCCTTAAATTCAAATATATACACTTGGATCTGTTTCTCTTATATTTCCATTTATCTGTTTGTTTCTCGGCCAATTTCATGCAATTTTACAAACTATAGCATTACAATATATATTGATGTCTCATGTAACAGAGACTTCTCATTACATTTTCACCTTAACCTGTAGGAATTCTTTCATGAGAACTTTAGAAGAATTTTGTTAACTTACAGTACAAGTTCTGTGTTTTTCATTTTATTTTCCAAATTAACAGTGATTATAAAAGAACTTGAAATATAGGAAGCAGTTTTTAAAAATAGATTCTTCTATTTGAAATTTCTACTAGTTTCCTTTTTTGCTGTTGGCTTGGGGGGTGTTTTGTTTTTACAACAGGGTCTCACTAGCTAGCCTTGGACTCATGATCCTTCTGCTTTCTCTCTCAAGTGACAGAATTACATGCATCTTATTTTCACAATCAATATCAACTGGGTTTTAGAAATATCATCTTTCTCTTCATGATTTGCCTTTTGGTCTGAAAAAGTATTTCTAATAATTATTTGAATGCAAAAGAAGAGTCTTAAAATTACAATTATATAGTTAATGATTGACATAAATTTTCCCAACAGATGTGAATTAATTGGCATCTCCCAAGCTAGACAATCTGCGCCTGCTTAAAATAACTATGAATGAAGAGAAACCTGTGTGTATACTATAAATATTAAATTCTGAGAATAGGGACTTTTTCATTAAGTCATTCATTATTACCTAGAAACCTGGAAAGCTGAGGGAAATGCTGTTCAGTGTGCCATCAACATAAAATGTGTTTTGGAAGAACCTATTGGCAAGCCCTGCCTCTCAATGCCCAAGCAAGACTTCCTCATTGCCTTCTGGGGTATGTGCCTCTATGTTGTCTCTCTTGTGAAATTATTAGAATCTTCTATTCCTTCATTTGTTTTCATTTATTGTGACAAAATAATAATGCATTTCTTAGCATCCTGCCATTCTGAAGGTCACTTCTTTTCATTACTCCCTCTCTCATTCATTATCTTTTTTTCTCTTTGTCTCTCTCTGCTGAAGGCAATTTTGCCAAACTTACTGCAGAAGATGCTTGTTTTCTCAGCAGAATAATAGAGGATTTTTCTTCTCAAGGGATGGTCAAGCATTTACCATTGATGAACAGTTTGTCCTGTGTTTTGTAAAATGGACACAAAATGAGATGTAGCATGCCAAAAAAAGTGTATTTTTTTTTAATCTCAGAAGAAATAAAATTGGCATGCCAAAGAATTCTAATACCATTGTGGTCCAGCATTATATAGAAATAAACAAGTTCACATCAATAAATTTCCAGATGCTGAATATTTTTTACTGCCAGTTCCATTATTATATTGTAGTATCACATGGGTATGATCTCAGGGCTTGTGGCACTGATAGGGTGCTTTGGCCCTGCATTTCATAGTCTCACACTCCCACGCTGGGCTAAGATCAAGCCTGACTATTCTCAGACTCATGTAGCTGCTTCTTCTTTTCTTCTTCTTCTTCTTCTTCTTCTTCTTCTTCTTCTTCTTCTTCTTCTTCTTCTTCTTCTTCTTCTTCTTTTTAAATCAGAGTTACCTGCCTCTACAGTATTCCACATTCCTTTCACCAACTTACCTCCACTCTACTGTGGCCCAGAAACCCAATGACCTCACTTGTTGAGCAATGCCCCAAATGAAAACCTCGGGAAATTCTGGAATGTTTCTTAATTGTCTCCTGATATGATTTTGAGTCTCCTAAACTGTTTCTCCTTCTTTGGTAGGACCACATGGGAATATTATACCATTCACTTATACATTCATATGTTTATTTATTTATTCAATGAGAAGTTCCATCCACTACACCAGATCTTGGGCATATTGGAGTGAACAGAATAGACACTCAGCTTTTGCACACGTAGAATTTAAAATCCAACTTTGCAAGTGGATATAGTGAACTGGGCTTCAAAAAGTGCCAGGACCTGAGCTGGTGAGATGTCTCTGTGGTTCAAAGCACTTGTTTACAAAGCCTGAGTGCTTGGGTTCAATTCCTCAGTGCCCACATAAGGCCAGATGCACAAAGTGGTGCCTTCATCTGGAGTACATCTGCAGAAGCAAGAGGCCCATTCTCTCACTCATTCTCTCTCTCTCTCCTTTCTTCTTGCAAATAAATACATACAAATATTTTTAATGTGCCAGAATATCATAAGATGGGAATAAATCTATACAAATGAGCTCAGAACTCAAATTTCAAAAAGAAAAACAAAACCTACTTTACAAAGGGATAGATTTGCAGCCAGGAAACCATCATAGTCCTATTAGAAGTATGTCGGAGGCCCTTTAGGGAGTAAGTTGTCTCTGGCAGGGGAAGCCTGTTCTGGAAGCATACATAGCCTCTTTCTCTGGGGCTGCAGTAAGACACCAGCCCCAAACCCCTCCATGGCCGTCCTCACCCTCACCTCAGCTGTTTGTCAAGCTGAATCTGCACAGGCCATTTTGATGCTGGAGGAGAATTTGAATGCACTAGTTGGTTTAGCTGGGCAGGAGAAAGGTTTTTTGATGCATGGCTTCTTCTTCAAGAAGTTGCAGGATTTGACCATGGGACCTCACTTTCAAGAATAAAGAAATAAAAGCTGGGCTTGGGGCTGGAGAGATGGCTAAGTGGTTAAGGCACTTGCCTGCAGTGCGTAACAACCTGGGTTCAATCCCCCAGTATGCACGTAAAGCCAGATGCACAAAGTGATGCATATATCTGATTTGTTTGCATTGGCTAGAGACCCTGGTATGCCCATTCTCCTCTCTCTCTCTCTCTCTCTCTCTCTCTCTCTCTCTCTCTCTCTCTCTCTCTCTCTCTCTCTCTCTCTCCTTATAAATAAATAAAAATAAAAGCTGGGGTTGCTGGTATATGCCTGTAATTCCAGCTACTGGGATGCTGGGGTAGGAAGACTTTTTTGAGCACAGGAGTTCAAGGTCTTCCTGGGTAACATAACAAGACTTGAAAGAAGAAAGAAGGAAGGAAAAAAGAAGGAAGAAAGGAAGGAAGGAGGGAAAGGAAGGGGAGGGAGGGAGGGAGGAAAGGAGGGGAAAGAAGGGAAAAAGGGAAGGAGGAAAGGGAGGGGGAAGGAAGGAGGGTGGAAAGGAAAGAAAGAAGGAAGGAGGGAGGGAAAAAAAGGAAGGAAGGAAGATGGGAATATATGAAGTCTTTCCTAAACAGTTTCAAATTTGAAGTGTGAAATTTGTCATAAGATAACTATTATGGTCACCAGTAGAAAAATCAAGTTCACAGGTTACTTTAGGAAAATCTGAATCAGCATATCTATTTTTCTTTCCTCACAGTTCCACATTCTACACCAGTGAAGGAAGAAAGCCCCACTCTCCCTGCCCATGCTCCCCTCCACACCTCCCACTTTGCTTTTGTTTGTGAAAAGAGTACAGCAGCTGGCTGTCTCTGTGGAGCTCTTGACAAAAACCAGGGCAATGGGCTAAATTATTTAAAAATGGGGGAAAATCTGGAAAGATATTCAGCAAGCAAGCTGAAGGTTTCCGGCATGTTCCAAAATCAGAGGCTTTTAAAAGAAGGGACTCTATACTTCTTAGCCGGAGTTCAAACTGTCAGACCCCAAACCAGGGCCCCAGGAGCAAGTAAGATGAGGTCACAGCTGACCTCATGAGTGGACTTTAGCCAAGAAAACTCTTTGAAGGTATCCTTTCTGGTGACTGAACAGATTGTCCCCTGCAGTTGAAGCAAACACAGATAAAACACACTCAGGAAAAACCACTGTGCATGGCTCAGGGATGATAAAATGTCAGCCGAATTCAGTTACTCACTCAGGCTTCCAGCCATTTCTCCTTAACTCATTCCTAAATTTACCCTAAATTCTAGAACCTTCCATAGGTGTCCAGTGAGTATCCTTATCATTAAAATTACGTAAAAGTTTTCTTCTGCTTCATAAGGATCCAAATATTGAAAATGCAAATATAATAAGACTATATCCAGAATAGTCTTTCTAAAATGTCCCTTCAGAGCTGAAGAGATAGCTTAGTGGTTAAAGGAGATTGCTTTTTAAAAAGTTCCTTTTACTACCCATGACTCAAAAGCCTACAGTGTCCCCAACATTAGAAAAACTAGTTTTGTCAATGTGGCCTTATCCTGAACCTAAGTGCTGTGTCCACACTCTCTCGCCTGTGCCTGAGTGTAGACACCTATGTTGCTAGGTGGCCTGCTCATTTCTTCTTAGACCAGCCAAGGTGCACTCACCCATGAACCCTCCACTCCCATGATTACCAAACACTCAGTGTTGATTCTGTTATTCTTGGATACCTTCCCCACAAGGAGCTACAAATCTTGGAGTCCCGAGTAAGATGTGTCCTATGGGTGGCAAAAGATTTGCAGAGAACTTATTGTCCAGACTCTAAAGAAATAAGGGAAGGGCATTTACTACTAAATTTCTCATACGTGTCCAGTCAGGTACTCTGGTTGAGTCTATGGAGCATAAAGATCACAACAAATAAGAAGCACACGGACCTCCCAAGTGTCTCTGCTGGACAGAGGCTCTGTGTGCTGCCTTCCTCTGCCAACCACCCTGGTCTGCCTTGGAGTCCTTTCCGCTGACTGGGTGACAAGAGATTCACCCTTCAGGGACATTTAAGATCCCCAAACAAACCCTCTGTTCCTATATGTCACCACTGTCCATCTATCTTTTAAACCCTTACCTCCCCCCAATCCTGTTTCACCTGCCCATACTCCATCCTTAGTCATTCTATATATATAACTTGGTCAGCAAGTTATAGAATGTAAATTATAAAATATATTATGTCTCCTCTTACATAAATATATTGCTCCTGCTTTCATGCCCACAGTTTCTCACTTGTTCTACTTCAGTCATTTCTATTAAATTTTCTGTCTATAATTCATTCTCCACAATGTTACTAGTAATAGCTAGAGACTTTAGCATGTCTTATTAAATTATTCTGTGGCTTCCCATAATTCAAATTAAGGCCTGAATTCAAATTCTTTAGTATTTAGCTCTTGCTTACCTTTCAGGTTACACTTCTGAGCTTCTTAAAGCATCTCCAATGGAGAAAACCCACTTGGACTTTCCCAATATGACACACTCTTAAGTGCTTTGCACCACTGTGTGCTCTCTTTGATCTAGAACAGTTACCTCAAACCCTGTCATCTCTAAGTAGACGTCTTCCCTACCAGACTGTATATTCTTTGATTATTTAATCAAAATATGTATATGAAGGTATTAACTGCAATTTTCCATTGCGTCTCATTTAGGTAGGCATGATATGAAGGAAGTAAAAAAATGAAAGAAAACAAAGAAAGGGATGTGGGAACACCGAGGAGGTTATCCAGGACATTGAAGGAACACGAAACAAACATATGCTTGTAGATGTTGGTAGCGGGTAAAGAAAGAAACCTACCATATTCAAAATATGCTTGACCACACGATCCTACAAAGGATGAAGGAATTTAACCCTTATATGAGTCACCTGAAACAATACAGACAGCCAGGCTCCCCATCAAGACCTCTGGAATACACATCTGCTGAGACAAGCTCTTGCCTGATGAATGTGGACTAATTCCAAAGAACAAATGTCTCATTGTGAATTATGTCTTGGCCACATGCCAACAGGTGATTGCAGTTAGAGAACTGCAGGGATTTTTTTTTAGGAGTTCTTAAAATGTTCTCATCACTAAAATCTCCAAGGATAGATAAACATTTCAAAAACAACACACTGGCCCAAACAGAGTAAAACCAGATCACAAGCACATTAACTCCTGGCAAATTTGACTAGTTAAAATTAACCATTTAAATTTAATTCTCTGAATATCTTTTTTCACATAAACATATTTATCAATGGTTTCAACATCTAACCAAGCTCAAATTTATAAAATAAAAGATGTGGCAACCTGAAATTTTACCTTCCTAAGCATCAGTCTTATAGAGATTTTCATTCATTTAGTAAGTGTATTCTCAAATTTTCTGCACTAAAAACACTAATCTCTATAAGGAACATTATGTAGATTATACTTCTAGTGATGCCATTGGCTTGGCTATCTACAATGTTAGTTATATCTCTTAGCTATTTTTTTGTGATTGACATGTCCTCTTTACCCATGTGAAAAAAGAAATAAGGCTGAAATCTACCTTTTTTTGTTGTTGTTTTTTCAAGGTAGGGTCTCACTCTAGTCCAGGCTGACCTGGAATTCACTATGAAATCTCTGGGTGGCCTCGAACTCACGGCAATCCTCCTACCTCTGCCTCCCGAGTGCTGGGATTAAAGGCGTGTACCACCACACTCAGTTTGAAATCTATCTTTTGTTTGTTTGTTTGTTTGGGTTTTTTTTGTTTGGTTGGTTGGTTTGGTTTTAGTTTTTTGAGGTAGGGTCTAGCCCAGGCTGACCTGGAATTCACTCTGTTGCCTCAGGCTGGCCTCAAACTCACAGTAGTCCTACCTCTGCCTCCTGAGTGCTGGGAATAAAGGTGTGTGACATCACACCTGACTTGGCTGGATTTTTTAAATATTCAAATTGAATAGCCTTGTCCTTTTCCAGGGTGCCTCACCTCCATGTTTATAGAGGAGCAGCCCAAGAGGCTTCTTCTGTCCTGTAACTTCTCAGCTGATGGAAGAAGGAGCTTTTACCCAAGGTGCGCTGCAGTTGCTGCCCCACTGAGTGCTTACGAAAGACATGAGTTTTCAAAGTGGGATTCAACTGTATGTCACTGCTGTGGAAGCAGGTGATGAGAACACCTGTGCTGGCTACCCCACCACTGAAGAAAGAGATTTGGATAATATCCACCCCGATGCCACTGGTCTGGAAGAGGTCTCTCAGGGTAGAGTATTGGAGGAGCGAAAGACGCATCGAAGTCAGAGGACTCACTTCACAAAAACACCACATTTCCCACTACCTGACTCCCTCTGAATGATTACATTGTACTCTACTCCTCCATCCTCCTGAAACACAGCTGTCTCTCCAGATGTCTGTCCACAGTGCTAGGGAGGTGGCCCAAGGAAGGAGCTTGCAGTCTCAGCCACGTGCTCTGCTCCAAAGGCTTTCTTTGACCATCTGGTCTTGGATCCCTTCTCTCATAGTGAGTTTGCTGTCTGCCAGCTGACCCTCAGTCTGATCCAACAAAGTTCAACAAATCCCCAGTAGGACAAGTACAAAGAAAACCATACTCAGACATGTCATAATTAAGCAACAAAAACCAGAGAGAGATATGAAGAAAAGTTTGAAAGCAACAAGAAAGACATGCAGCTAAAAGCGACAATGACATGAGTAGTAATAAAGCACCCACAATCTTACACAAACACCCACAAAACTAACCACTGAGCTGGTCGTTGTGGTGCACACCTCTAATCCCAGCACTCGGGAGGCAGAGGTAAGTGGATCGCTGTGAGTTTAAGGCCACCCTGAGATTACATAATGAATTCCAGGTCAACCTGGGCTAAAGCAAGACCCTACCTTGAAAAAGAAAGAAACAAACTAGCAAAAAACCTAACCACTGCAATAAGGCAAGTCAGAAATAAATAAAAGACAAAACTATTTTTTAAAAGAAAACTAAAACTTCCTAACTGCAGACATCAAAAATATTGTTAGAAACCCTAAGGAATCAACAAAGCTATGAAAAGACTATTAAGTGGATTTATCAACATCACATGATTAGAAAGTCAGAATACAATGTATCTAATTAGTAACAATAAATAAGCTGTTAAAAATTCACAATAAAAATGTTTGAAACTGAAAAAACAAATCAAAGTCAGGCATGGTGGTGCACACCTTTAATTCCAGCACTCGGGAGGCAGAGGTAGGAGGGTCCCTGTAAGTTCAAGGCCATCCTGAGACTACATAGTGAGTTCCAGGTCAGCCTGGGCTAGAGTGAGACCCTACCTCAAAAAAAAAAAAAAATCTAATGTGTAGCATTCTATATCAATGGCAGAAAACATGGACTTTTATAACAATTCAATTTTAAAATAGATCAAAATGCATAAAATGTGTAGGAATACATTTAACAAAGTTGTCCAAGATTTCTACACTAAAATCTATAAACTATTGTTAACATAAAAGTAAAGATCTAAGCACCTGGAGAGACATATATCTAAGATACTCAGGGCTGAGGGGGATAGCTCAGTAGCTAAGAGCACTGACTGCTTCAGAATGAGGGCCTCTCCAGCTGGAGACCAGAGTTCAACTCCCTGGAACCCATGTAAAAAGCTAAACTGGCCACACACTTTCATAACCCCAGTCTGCAAGTTGAGAATCCTGGGAGCAGCAGCTTGGGGTTGAGGGAGAGCCCCCATCCCGGGCAAATGCAGAGATTAGGGATAGAGGAAGGACACTCAATTCTTTCCTCTGGCCTCCTCATGTCTGCCCACCTGTGCATATGTCGCACATCACACCCACACCCACTCAAAAAAAAATATGAAATGTCAGTTTTCCACAAATTTATTTATAGATCCATATGTGTTCCAATTAGAATTGCTGCTAGCATTTTTGTAAACACTGATAAAATAATTCTAAATTTGGATATAAAATGAAAAATTAGTATAAGCAAACAATATATTTTAAATTTTTTTATTTATTTTGCAGAGAGAGGGGAGAGAGAAAAAAAGAAAGAGAGAGAGAGAGAAAGAGAGAGAGAGAACATGCACATCAGGGACTCCTCAGAGACTCCTGCCAATACAGACAAACTCCAGACATATATGTCACTTTGTGACCCTGGCTTTACATGGGTCCTAGGGAATTGAACCCCAGGCCAGCAGGTTTTGCAAGAAAGCACCTTTAACCACCAAGTCATCTCCCCAGCCCAACAAACAATATTTTTGTGAAAGGAAAAAACTGTAGGATTCTACTAACTTATCCAAAGACTACACAGCTACAGTTAATCAAAACAATATGACAGTGGGCTAAAGATAGGAAAATATCAGAGGAAGGCGAGCATCTAGAAACCACTTACATAGTCAACTGATTTTCTACGTAGGTTCATTGAAGCATTGAAGTAAGGGGAAAAAAAGAAAGCCTTTTCAACAAATATATGGAAAGAACTGGAAATAGGTATGAGAGAAAATGACCTTTAATTATTATCTTATCATTCATAAAAGTAATTTGATACAGATCACAGACCTAACAATAAAAGTTAAAACAGAAGAGCTTCTACCAGAATCCACTAGGATTTCGTCTTGATGGAAGAAATCAATCAAGGGGTAAAACTAAATTAAGGTGGTTTTTGAAAAATCATAAATGTAGTTACCTTGGAGTATGTATCTGAGGAAGGGGTTACTGTGAAGGGGTAAGAAGGAACTCACTGGAGTGCAGAGATCTTCCTCATTTTGATAGGGACTATCTATCTATCTATATCTATATCTATAGATATAGATAGATATATAGATATAGATATAGATATATATCATAGGTATACCCAAATGAATCCACCAAATTGTACACTTACAAGTCCTGGATTTCATGATGTGCAATTATTTATGCCTTATAAACTGGTTAACATATTATGGTCTAGTTAAAGAGCATAATTTTCACAGTGAGCAATTCTGAGGCTACCCTCTATGTATTTAAGCATGGGCAATTCATAATTATATTGGACATAATCTGTAGATGTGAAAGAGAAGACTAGAATATATCCTATGATGCTGATTGAAACAAATTCATGTTTGTATATACATGCAAAGAGAGAGAATTTGTATAGGTCATGCTTGCCCATGTGTGCTCATGTTAATACTTCCAAGCACTTAACAATATGCAAACTTTACCGAGGCTTAGGTTTGTAAATAGTATTCTTTACTGAAAAGCCAAGGCTCCATGGAGAAAAAGAGAAAATCTTGATTCTCCTATTGGAAGCTCCATGATGGCAGAGAAAACCATGGCATGAGCAAAGGCTGGACATCACCTTCTGGTCAACATCAGGTGGACAACAGCAGCAGGAGAGTGTGCCCAACACTGGCAAGTGGAAGCTGGCTAGAACACCCATAAGCCCACCCCCAACAATACACTGCCTCTAGGAGGATCCACTTTCTAAATTGCCACCATCTAGGGACCTAGCATTCGGAACCCATAAGTTTATGGGGGACACCTGAGTCAAACCATCATAGGGACATGAGACATGTTTGGAACTAGAGACGGCCTAGAAACTGGTGAAGTACAAAGACACAGATGACCATGGTGACCCAGCTACTGAGAGGGTATGGCATATATCCTTGCTCGGTCAGATTGGTACGATGAAAATAACTATAACAGTTACTTCTTGAAGTACAAAGACTCCCAGAGATTCTGGAATTTTGTCATGATCAAGAAGACAGAATGGGGTGCCCCTATCCATGCCCCCAGAGCAGAAAGAGAAAATATTGGGAGCAATGGGAAATTGCAACAATACAATTATTATTCGATGCTTGGATTAAAATTGTTTACATAATTTGAAACAGATGACTATTTTATAAATGATTTCTGTAATCTTTTAAAATTGACTTCACCCCAGACAAATCTTAAAATCCACAAGGAGAATGAATACATTTAGCTTCATGTCCTTGATGTGTGCAGTGACAATGATGCCAGCCGTCTGCCCTTCCTAGAATGAGGGGGTCTTAGGAAGGGCTGTAGAAAGTGATCTTTATTCTGTCTCAAAGATATGAACAAGCAGAGAGTCAGAGGTGCTGAGAGAAAGGCAGTGTTTATAAGGAAAGAAAATGAGGCAAAGGATACCCAGATCGAAGGAAAGTGAGAACAGGGATGTTTGTAAACTGTTCTGCAACTGTTTACAATGAGTGCAAATGAGCTGGAGGGAAGTCTGTCAGGGTGATGTAGGCAGATGGGATGGGCCTCACATGAAAGGCTCATCTCCCACTTTGTGCATTTGGCTTTTCATGGGTACTGGGGAATTGAACCCAGGTCATTAGGCTCTGCAAGCAAGCACCCTACCCACTGAGCCACCTGTCTAGCCCTTGAACTTTTTTTTTCTTTTATTGTCCATAATGAGTTACATTATTTAGTGGGCAAACCATGCGTTGTTATCC
>PVHP010016815.1:0-35348 GCA_004024765.1 Zapus hudsonius | reverse complement strand
CACACACACACACACACACACACACATACACACACATGGCCATGTACACACATGTGTCCCCATACATATAAACATTCATCCACACATGCACACATACACATGTAAAACATATGTATAATCAGATCTACATTTTGTTATACAAAATAAAGTGCTTTTTGCTTATTTATTCATATGCCTTGTTTTGGTGTCTTTTCTTAAAATTTATTTATTGTTATAAATATAATTAGAAACACTGTATGAACAAGTCTTGTGGTGGTACCCCCATTTCCTTTCTCCCTGCCCCCAACCCGATGAGGGCCCTCCTTAGTGGGATTGCTGGAACAATCCATGGGATAGAGGGTTATGAATTGTACAAGCAGTAGCCAGCTTTTATTGTGTGGTGTCTTTGAGGGGGGCAATGCCTCAGGGTATTCTCCCCCACCATGGCTCACACAATCTTTCTGCCCCCTCTTCCGCTCAGTTCCCTGAGTCATGGTTGGGTGAGTTTTAAGTCTGCTTTATTGTAGAGCTCTTAAGAGTTTCTGGAATTCTGTTTCTGGCTACTTTGGGTATCCTCAGTTTCTGTCGCCATTAACCTTTCATACGTTGTCTGACTTGCTGTGCAGGCAGCTCTCTTGCTCATTTCATCACTTCCTCTGAGGTTTGATGTTTTGGTGTCTTGTTTTTAGACAGGATCTTGCTATATAGCTCAGGCTGGCTTCAAACCCACAGTCCTCCTTCATACAATAAACCTCCTTATCTCTCTTCTAATATGTTTAATCTGTTTAAGACAAAAAAATTTGACATGGAATCTTTCATGAATATGGATTCTTTTAATTGCAATTGTTTAATATAATAGATACTCAGTAAATGTATTTTGATTTCATGGGAGTCTTCTACCTTCTATGGATTGAACCAATTTATCATGAGTTCATATAAGATGAATCTTAGGTGCTTCAAAATGCAGAGAAACACTGAAGTAAGAAAAGGCGAAATAGGAAAAGTAAAGTAAATCATTTGGGAAAGTATACTATACAGAGAAACATTTCAATTTCTTCTGTGTTAGTTGATTTGTTTTGACAAAAAAAAAAAAGCTAGAGCCAGAATCCCATAAAAGCTTTCCTTTTAAGCTCTGCCACACTTTATCAACAAACATAACTTGTTATGACATAATGTTACTTATTCCTAAGACTCTCTTCACCATCACTTACAATCTTAATCAATAGCAATATACCATTGTAAGACAACTTCTAGTTCAAGTAGATTATAGTATCTACTATAATAAAACCTTAAATTTTAAAATCAAGGAGACTAGGAATATCTTTTTTTTAATTCCACTGATATAAAGGTGAATAACATTTTTATTAAACTATGTGTATGTCCACAGACATATGACTATTTCATCGAATATAAAATATGAAGCCATAAAATTGTCAAAGGTTATCTAAGTCTGCTATATGTTGGTTTCCTATAAGTCTAAAAACCTCCTATACAATCGGTTACATTAAAATTATGGTATTAGATATAAACTACTTCTGGGATAACTATAAAATATGACAATAATATTTATAAAATTCTTACTAGGCATACGTTTGATAGTTATGATTAAGTTGCAAGCTGACCTAATTCAAGTTTTGCTATCAACAAGTCCACATAATAGAACTCGCAAGTGGATGTCTCTGGCCACTGACTAATTGAGAAGGCAAGAGGTTCTCTCAGAGTGCAGCCGACTGGCTCCCTCCCTGCTCAGAGTTGTAACGGCATGATCTCTGTCTGAGGTCTGATATCTGATCTGAGATATCAGACTGTAAGTCCTTTAAGCCCTTAAATCCCTTCTCCAAATCAAACTTCTTCTCATTCTTTCACTATTTGGAAGTCTTTATTTTAGGGAAGAAATTAATCATACAGAGATGATTCTATGCAACAAAAATATAACACACAAAGAGATCCTTCCAAAGGTTCAGCTATATTAAGAACATAAAATTAGACAAAGAACAGAAGGGGCCATTTAAAGAGCTGATGTATTCCTTCCTATCTTTGGTACCGGCAGTGGGTCTCAAGCTTAAAGAGTATTCTAATACTACTAAGAGTATATTCAATCAGGAAAAAAAGGTTCTCAGGATTCACTTAAACTTTCTTTTAAGAAAGATCAGAAACCATTCTAGAATGATTAAAATTCACACAAAATGTGAATCACTTCTATTGCAATCTTTCAAGAAAATAAGATCCGAAATTCATTTCCATTTTTTGGAGATGTTGAGAGAATTTCTAGTTTCAACACAAACTTGACCACAAGCAACTGTAGGAACAAATAAACACTAAATATCTTTGTTCATGTCAATCTTAACAAGCATACATCAAGTTGCTCACACTTTCCTTCAACTTGGCCTGTTGAAAAACAAAAAACCTCATGTACTATTACACTGGCTTGGTTTTCCTTTCATGTGATAGAATCTTTCACATATTAAGTTAACTTTTATTCTTTTCTTATGCATTCATTAAAAATGAAAGAGCATATAATTGCCAGTTTTAACACCAGAAGAGAAGTTATTTTTGACTCTGATTGGAGAAAGAATTTCACATAATCCTATGACTGGCCCCCGTGGGTGTTTCCAGAGCACCCAAACATGCTTCCCAATGCAACAAAAGTAAAACCATCTCATTGTATCAACCTGGTTCTAGACAAACCCTTAGCAACCATAGCGTTAAGTATAAAGTGACTGACCTACTGGCAATATTTTAACTTTTAAGAAGCTAGTTTAAAATGCTTATAGAATACTCACATCCTAAAGAGCGCATCTGATAAAGATTCAAAAACTAGAGGTTTCCACAACCTTGTTCATTTTCCTAGCAGCCCACTTAAGCCAAGTAACTAGAAGCTACCAAATATACATGAGTTGGGAATTCTCAATAAGGCCACCCGCAGTACGTGTGTGTGCTAAATGAAATTGCTACCTTTTCCAGAGTGAATGCAATGAATAAGACTATGAGAGTCAGCTACACTACAGGTCACGTACGTGGCAATGAACTCCAAATGGCATTTGCCAGTGATGGCCAGAAACACACTCTGCTTTCTGTGAAAGTCCACAGCTGTCTTCTGGTGGTCAATGAGACAATGAATGAGAGCAAAAACCAGTTTTCATCAGCATTCCTGAAGACAGGAAATGGAAAATCTCTGACAGCCTGTCTAGCATTTGTGGGAGAAAATCCTGGTGATGTCGTCCACCTACCAAGCAGACCTCTGATGGCATGAATAGAATTAGTTACAAAACACACCTCTTAGACCCCATTAACCTGGGTGTGCAACTTCTGAACAAAGTCCTATGTATCTCCAAGGTCATGGAAATCTGCCAGCAAAGGTCATTTAATTAATTTAGAGAGCTTCATTGAGTTGGAAATATTTATTCTTATAATAGCTGTCATTTAGAAAGTATAAACTAGTAGCTGCTTTAGTAAATGTGCTGTCTGGCATCTCATTAATTTCTCACGGTGATGCCATGAGGTCACTGTTGTTATTCCTATTCTTGGGTAAATAAATGAAGACTTAATAAGGTTAAGCCACCCTTTGCAGCTTCCACAATAGGTTCTAATGAATAGCAAGCGATTTCGTGTGCTATGAGTTGCATTATAGCACAAAGTATACTATTACAGATAGCTTCCTTTCTTAGGAGTGTGTGTGAATATAGGTGCACAGTATGTGTGTGGGCGTGGGTGTATGTGGAGACCTAGGGACAACTTCAACCTCAAGTGTCACGACTCAGTAATGTCTTCCTTTATTGTTTTTGGAAACTGGAGCTTTGCAGAATGGCAGGTCAGTGAGGCCTCTGCCTGGGGTTACAAGTGTATATACCGCATATGACTTTTTAAAAGTGGGTTCTCAGGATTGAGCTCAGGTCCTCATGCTTGGCAGGAAAGCCCCCGTCTTCTAAATTTATAAGACGAATTGTATGTTCAAAGTCTGTAAGGCAAGCACTTCCTTTAGGCCGTATCATTTCACGTGACTTATGAAGTGTGACCTCCCTGTCCCTACTTCTACTTACTCCTCTGCTTCTCTCCCTCACAGGACAGGAAAAAAAGCACTTTAGCTCCTCCATTTACAAATGCAAACATAAGCATGGGATCTATTAAGGAACCGATAACCTAATAGGGCAAATAACTCACCGACACTTTTCCTACAGATTTAAATGTGCTTCTCAGGATGTCCACACGACAGCAGTCTTGAAGACTATCACTTAATGGCAGTAATGAACAAGAAAAAAAAAAACATAGAGACAGTGGGTAAGGCAACCCTGGAAGCTGATTTTGTGACACAGAATAGATTTCATCTCACATCAGATAGCCAGGCCTTTCCCTTCTACACTGAATTCTTTGAGTATGGGTACCAGAAATGTGGACTTGAAAAACGATGGCATTCTATATTGTTTCCTAAAGAAAGAAAATACTTTAGTCTATGATTTTTTCAGGTAGAAAGGGGAGAGGGAACTTGTTAGATGGATAAAGCACGTGCTACATAGCTCTAAGTATCTGAACTTAAATTCTCAGATGTCATGTAAAACACAAAAGCTGTGGTGGGCTTCTGCAATCCCAGATGACCTATGGGGAGAAGGGAAGTGGAGAGAGTAGACTTTGCTGAAGCTCAAGAATAAAGCAGTGAACAGCAATGAAATGAGAACCTGTGCCTCAAACCTAGGTGGAAGGCAAGGACTGATCCAAAAGTTGTCCTCTGACCTTCACACACACACACACACACACACACACACACACACACACACACACACGTTTTTTAAAGTAGCTTTTTATTGGCATTGCTGAAAATGGCACCCAAGGCCTCCTGCATGCTTTGCCCCAAAACTGAGCTACTCCTTCATCCCAAAAGTAACATTGAGATTTCAATTCCCCCCATCCCTTTGCTTTTTCTCCAGGTAAGCATGCACTGTTTCATTATTTAACAGTATCAAGAAGTAGAATAAAATATCATAAGAGTAATTTACTGGTATTTGCTTGAGATACTTTAGTCAAATCTAGCAAAAATATCCAATGTGCTCCAAGCACTGTAATGCCTGCCGCTGCTTTGCTTGAAAGGTGTGTGCTTTCCCGATGTTCCTGGACTTCTAGAGAGGGCACTTCAGGCCCTCCCCAGACCTCTCGTCCAGCCCTGCCCCAGAGAGCTGTTTCCCAAGTCATTACACCAGCTAAGCCACAAGCTCTGAGTAATGCATTTAAGAGTATCACATGCCTCTGGGCTGGGCACTGTACAGGAAATCACTTACTTGTAAATCACCTTTAGTCACACTAATTATGTTGTAAGCTGTGCAGAAATCTGAAGTAAAATACAGCATCAAGGCCACACTTCTGACTTTATTTATTAACTAAGGTGGGAAGTCTAGCATATTCATTTTTACATTGACTGTGTTTATTACCTACAAACCTCTTACTAATGTGAACATGCCACAGTTCCCGGCCACCACCATTCAACTGTTATGAAACTAAGCAAAGATAATAAAGAAAACACATTCACTGTTTTTTATACAGTGTTTTTACAACCTTGTACCTTTCCCTTTAAACTCACTAATCACCATAATCTTGACCATAAAAGCTTTCAACATCAAGAGGAATACTCAATACCTCTAGCAGGGTTTTTCTTTGTTCCTACTCTTGCATTTATTAACCCAAGTTACCAGCCTGGTAAATATAAGTCATTTATTTTGAGACACATATTTTAGAAAAATTTACCCCAGGATATGTTCTTGTTAGATCAGGCCACCACCCCTCTGTGTCCATGGTCAAACTAAAATACCATATCAGATTAAAAGAAATGGAGTGGGGTCTTTTGGCAAATCTGTAAAAGAATAGTTTTTAAAAGTGTGATTTGAGCAAAACAGTGAATGAAGCTGTGGTGGGGAGAGTGTCACAATTCTAAATGCATGGCTTCCTGCTTTTTAGTAACATTTTATTGATCAACTACTTAATAGACATTTTATGAGTAAAGAAATGAATAAAGATTTCATACCAGTTAATTTAAATATATGTTTGATTGGTTATTCAGTTGATATTCATATAAAAATAGTGTTTTAATCTCACTAATAGTAGCGACTATAATGGAGCATAAAGACACAAAAATGATAAAAGAGGCAATTAGACCATAATAAAACAGGCCTGGCTTGAAGAACCTCTAGAAAGGGATATAAACCCTAATAGTTCAGACGTAAGGTACTAAGACACTCTTCAAGAAATTCAGGCTGTGACATGAAGGCTGCACACTGTTAGCAGGGTGAGGTGAGGTAGGGAGAGTTTGGCTGGAGGGCAGAAGTGTCACAAAACTGAATGAAGTGTAGCAGGAAGGGAATGAAGGAGGAAGATGAGAGAAGAATGACCATCCTCACCACCACCCCCAACAGGAGGGACTACACTCAAGGAACATATAGCCTGAAAGCAAGAAAAAAGTCCATATTTTTGTTATTTGTTCATATTCATATTAGTTCCATGAGACTCTGAAAATCTACACATACGTCCACAATGCCTTGACTCTTCCCTTCATCTACCTCACTGTTGAGAGTTGACTAGTAATAGTTATTACCTCTAATGATGAATTCTAACCAAAAAGGGTTTTTTTCTTATTAAGAACTAAAATGCCTGATGTTCAAGGCTTTTAAATCTTAATTTTTTGCCAAAGCACCTATGAGTTATCCATCAAAATTACTTTTGGGAGAAAGCTTTGCCTTGAGTTAGTATAATTTTATACTTGAACAATGCTCTTAGCTAGAAAATTCTGCTTTTTTACATGATCATTCATTGATGTATAGAGAATTAGGAATAACCTATACAAGTTTTATTTGTTAACAGTAAAACCATATTTCTAAAAATATATGTTATGTCATATTTAGTTTGTATTGGTTAAGCTGTATATATGGAATCAGATGATTGAATGATTTTTTTAATATCAGTATTATTCAAAAAACTTTTTTAATAACTTAATGATGAGTGACTATATCTGGTATTTACTATTCACATGTCAAAACAATGAATATCAATGTATCTTAATACGTGTAAAATTATGTCCAGCATTTTATGTTATTATTCCTTTCAAATGCATTACAGGAAACCATTGCAGATAGGTTATTAAGAAAACAATGAGCCAGGCATTGCGGTGCATGCCTTTAATTCCAGTACTTGGGAGGCAGAGGTGGGAGGATCACTGTGAGTTTGAGGCCAGCCTGGGACTATAGAATGAGTTCCAAGTCAGCCTGGGCTAAAGTGAGACCCTACAATGAAAACAACAACAACAACAAAGAAGCATTATATAAAGTTTGAAAAACATAAGAAGTATGCCACTGAAAAGCTTGCTACCTTAAAAGTTTTAAAAGAAAAATTGCAGATTTGTTCCCATTTTAAAGTATTCAAAAACTAAGTATAAATCAGTGTGGGCTACAACCAGGCTAAAACATTGTCCAGTATCTTTTTCTTTCCTTTAGGTACTTACACCTTAATCTCTTTCTCTAAACCCCTCTCTGGCTTACAACCAGGGCATGATGCCAAGGCAGGTAAATTTCTTTGTGGAACAGTTTGTAAGGTAAGCCCAAGAATCATTCACAACCCTTCATATGTGAGAAGTGCCGTCTTAGTATCCTAGGCATCTGGATTAGTGTTCCTTGGAGATATCACGCATTATAACTGATTCCTTCTTGCTCCCTCTAACACGGGAGATATGAAAAGAGAAATCTCTGCCATGGTTACTGTAATTCAAATAGTCTCTATCAAACTTAGAATGTGTGTGTTCACTGGCTCATTTGAAAGTGAAATAAAACTTTTGAATTAATCAGTCAGTTATATAATAATATAGGATTTTACTCTGATATTCTGGCATTTAGTTATACAGAGCCTTATTTTTATTTAAATATATTGGAAAAAAAAACATTTGACACAGAAGTCTGCATTTCTTTTTTTTCTTTTTTTTTTAGAAGTCTGCATTTCTTGCCTTGGGCATATTCACCATTATTTCAACTTCAATATTAATGCTTTTCCTAGATACCCAAATACCCACAGTTATGAAAAAAAAATAAATTGAAGAATATCTCTTCCAAAATATCTTGTCTGCGTTTATAGATTGACTCCAACTGCAGAGTTCTCTCTCCTAACCCAGCTCACTCTCATTGTTATCACTAGTGTTTTTATTCTACCCACCTTCTTTTTGTCTGAGAAAGGTAAGCTTTCACTCCTTTCAATCCCACTCTTAGTCCTTACTTTTTTCTAACCTATTTTTCATAGCTCTAGGTCTACTCAAAATTTCTTAGAATATTGGAAAGTAAATGAGAACCTAGCTAATATTCTACTAAATACAAGGATAATCAGGATATATATTACCAAACAACCCTTTATAGAATTTTTTTCTACACAAGATGGCATCAAAAAAGATGTATTTAAAAGAAAGACTGCAGATTGTTGGTAATGATAGAATATCTGAAATATGCTATAAATATCTTCAACAAAAAATTTGGGGAAAAGTATTGACATGGCAGTACAATGACAAAATTAGTTAGAAGTGTGTAGCTCATTTTCTCTTTAAAAATATCTACTATAAAGACTTCCCACCCACACCTGGCCAGAACAAGGAGGACTAAGCCACTCAGCACTAGTTTCTGCTCTCCCTTGTACACAACCTAGACGTACATGTAGACTATCCACCCATACTTGGACCAGGCTGCTCAACACAGGTTCCAGTAGAGCCCTTGTTATTACATTTTCAACAAGACAAAGGAATTATCTCTAATGGGAAACCCCAATGCAAGATAAATAAGACAAGAAACCAAGGCAAAGTATCCTCACCAAGAATGCCCAGTCACATAGTTGAAGCCTCCAATGAAAACTGCTTAAAGGAAAACACAAAGAACTTAAAAATGAAATTATGATAAACATATATAACAAACTTAAAAAGGGAATGAACAAATTAATGAAATGCAAGAAAATCAACTGAAATAATCCAATCGATATCAGAAAGAATACAAAGAGGATATAAATACCAAATGCAATGAGAAAGTCAATCCAAGAATGGAAAGTGTAACGCATTAAAGAGATAGGCATTATGATGGAGATTAAAAATGAAATGACTAATCCAAAGCCTAAAAGGAAGTCATACCAACAACTCATGTGGAGGGCCGAATATCAGGACTTGAATTCAAAGAAGGGGAAATGGATTGGGTAGTCAAAACCAATGAGAAGATAAAAAAAAGAACATATGAACAGAACATGAGAGAAATGTTTGACACTTTGAAAAACCAAATGTTTGAATAAAACAAAGGAAAGAATTACAAGTCAAGAGCAAAGAAAATATCTTCAATAAAATTATAGAAGAAAAATTTCCAAACCTTACATAAGAGAGGACCATTCACGTACAAAAGGCATACAGAACACCAAATAGACAGAGCCAGAGAAGAAATTCTCTATATCATATTGTAGTACAAGCATGAAAACACAGAAAACAAACAAACAAAAAAGAATGCTAAGAGAATATAAGAGAGATACAGCTTGTAACTTATAAAGGTAGTTCCATCAGAATAAATCTGATTTTTCAATGGAAATCGAAACCAGAAACACTTAGAAAGGAACACTTCAAATATTGAAAGACCATGGATGCTAGCACAAACCACAATACACAGTAAAATTATCCTTCTTAACAAAAGGGGAAAAATGATCACAATAAAAGCTGGCTCTACGAATAGATGAGCAATAAACCAGCCCTACGGAGAATACTGGATGGAATACTGAAGAGAATTATAAACATACTCATGAGGATAAAAAATGCTAATAAAACTAGGACCGACCTGAAAGCAAATGAAGAGCAAGAAAATGCCAAACCCTATAAAATCTTTAACTTAACAGGAATTAACTCACACCTCTCAATTCTAACTCTGAGCATCAATGGACTTCACCCACCCGCCCCCAACAGTAGACACAGATTAACAGGCTGGATAAGAAATCTGGATCCATCTCTTTGCTATCCTCAAGAAGCCCACCTTGCCATTAAGGACAGACACTACCAAGGAAGAAGAATGAAAACAGGTATTCCAAGCAAATAGACATAGCAAACATGCAAGCATGGCTATATTAATATCTGACCAAATAAACTTTAAACTAACAGCAATCAAGAAGAATAAAGAAGTTGTATGATATTCATGATGAAACATTTCAATAAGAGGATGTTATAATCCTAAACACATAGCAAAAACTCAGTTGCACACAATTTTATAAAACAAAATCTACTAGGCATTAATTCAGACTTAAGTCCAAACACAATAATAGTAATGACTTTAATGCTCCACTCTTGTTAATGGACAGATCATCTAAACAGAAAGCAGAGAAAAATGGACCTAAATAACACTATAAAATCAAATGAACTTAACAGACATCTAAAGAGCATTTCATTCAAACTCTACCTAATAAACATTCTTCTCAGAAGTTCATGGAACCTAATCTAAAATGGATCATATATTGGGACTCAAAACAAGTCTCCACAAATTCAGGAAAAATGACATAAGTCCTTGCATTATATTCAAATACAGGTGCAATAAAGCTAGAAATCAACAATAAGAGAAACAATAGAAAGTACACAAACTCCTGAAGATTGAACAATGTGTTATTGAACAGTGAATGGGTTATGGGAGAAATCAAGAAAGAACTTTAAAAATTCCTAAAGCTGAATAAAATAAAAACACACCATACCGAAACCTATGGAACACAAGGAGAGCAATTCTATGATGAAAGTTTATAGCTCTAAATGCAAACATTATACAAAATAGAGCTCTAAAATAAATAACTTTACAATTCATCTGAAAGCTTTGGAAAATCAGAACAAACCAAATTCCCACCCCATACTGTACTCAAAAAAAAATCAGATGTAAAGAAAAAATGAAATTAGGGCAGAAATCAGTGAATTAGAAAAGAAGAAAACTAAACATTGATGAAACAAAGAGCTTGTTCCTTGAAAACACAAAAATGATTGATGAACCCCAAGCCCAGTTAACCAAAAGAAAGATGTCAAAAAAATCCTAAAATTGATAAACGCTTTCATCACAATGAAAGGATATAAAATTAACATGCATATACCAATTTTGCATGTACCAATGAAAAAAATACTGAGAAAGAAATGAGGGATGCATCCCTTTTTACAATAGGCACAAACACACACACACGCACACACACACACACACACACACACACACACACAATTTTGAAATATTCCTAACCATGATAGAGAAAGACTTCTATAATGAAAACATTAAAACACTGAAGAAAGAAATTGTAGAAGACACAAGATGGAAAGATATTCCATGCTCATGGATTAGGAAAATTAATATCATGAAAATGATGAACCTCACCAAAGTCAATACACAGATTCTATGAAATTCCAATCAAAACTTTAGCACCACTCTTCACAGAAATAGAAAAAAATACTCTCAGAATTCAAGAAGCACAAATGTCTCTGACAGCCAAAAATATCCTCAGAAAGATATTGCTTTCAATAAATGGTGCAAACTCATGTGGAAGAATGAAATTAGACCCTATCTCTCACCTTGCACAAAAATCTTCAAATGGATCAGCAACCTTAATGATTTATGATATTTATCATAATATCATGATAGATGGAAACTAGCTCCCTGCTGGCTAGCCCTCTTAGTGTTAGAATTTACTTTGTGAGCTACTAGGGGATAATGGTCACCAAGAGTGTAAGCAAGCAGTTAATTCTGCAAACTAAGAAATCAACCAGAAAGGCAAGATGTGCCCACCAGTGCAATAGTGGCACCTAGGTTATGGAGGTAATCAACCAATCTCTGATTGGATATGAGCTCTGCTCGGTGACAGGGAATTCATACTTAGTAGTGAGAACCACAGGTACTGAGAAGCTTATGGCCTAGAAGGTTCTAGACCATTATTCTTTGACTAAAAATGGAAGTTATGCTTGTCAAAAAGTCTTCTAAATGTCCATGTTTATCCCCTATGATCCATGCTGCTCTCACTTTTGGCTAGAGAATCTGCTTTTTTACAGAAGGCAGCAACTGCCATGGAGAAGAAAGACTGATCAAAATCACAAGAAGAGAAAACCAACCGCCCAGCACAAGATGACTCATCTCTATCATACTCATCAGAGCCCAGGAAACATTACAGAGAAAGCAGTGGATTGACTGAGTGCTGGCTGCTCTCACTGCTAGCCAGAGAACCTTCTTCATGGAGATAGCAATAGACACTGAGAAGATTGAAAACTCACCAAAACCAGAAAATAAGAGGCTGCTGAGTGCTCAACACTATAAGGTATCATGCCCTCCAAGGTTCAGGGAACATGGTAGAACAGTGGGCAGAAAAAAAATGTAAGAGCCACAGGTGGGAAGGCATATGGTGAGGTATTGTCCTCCCCATGAAAGCCAATTTGTACATTCGACCCCCTCAGTGACTGCCAATACCCCCACTGCAGAGGGCCCTCAGTGGAATGGGGCTTGGGGATACGGAACAAAACAGGATAACCTGATGTGAATATACAATATATTCATTTTTTAAAGTTCCAAATAAAAATTATTTTAAAGATATGTGGGCTGGAGTGCCTAAGGCCCCGGGTTCAATTCCCCAGTACCCACATAAGCCAGACCCATAAGGTGTGGCCCTGGTGCTCGCTCTCTCTCTCTCTCTCTCTCTCTCTCTCTCTCTCTCTCTCTCTCTCTCTCTGTCTCTCTCTCTCTGTCTCTCTCTCTCTCTTTCTCCTAGAAAATGAATAAATAAAATATTTTAAAAAGATATCTGTGATAAGCTGGTGAGTGAAGAATACAAATGAAACTCAAAATATGACTCTGACTCCAAGTTCATTAACTTGAAATTCATAACATGAAAACCTAAGTTTCTTTCCACCTCTCTTAGTGACCCATTTCTAATTTATGAGACTAGATTTTTTATTTAATTTTCCTCAAATCACTGTTACTGAAAACACAGCTTAAACCTCCTCCTAGAAGAAACAGCCATGCAGGCTTATAAAGTTGAACCATCTAATTTTAAGGGTTTTGCTGATGTAGTAAGAAACCATTATCGAAAATGGCAATTTCTAACACAATGCAGTATGTTAAGCCAAATATGTCCACCCCAGTGGGACTGTCACAAATGTTCCAAAATGTTAGCCCTGCTTCCTGCACTTGCTGTCAATGACCACAGCCTCCATTAAGGAGAAGTTTCATGAACTAGCTAGGCTTACCCTCAGCAGACCCACCAGCTGCCGCAGGCACTTACTGCAGGAGTAGCCCACGAGACGCCTGCTTGTTTGTGTTGTGTGTGTGCCAGGAAAGGAATTTAGCTAAGGTTTATAATTCTCCTTTCATGGAAGTTACCCTCGTCTTCATTACTTTTGACATCATTTATTAATGTTCCTTCCTTTCTTCATTCCTTTCTCATGCTTTTTTCTTTCTTTCTTTTTCTTTTTTCTTTCTTTCTTTTTTCCTTCCTTCCTTCCTTCCTTCCTTCCTTCCTTCCTTCCTTCCTTCCTTTCTTCCTTCCTTCCTTCCTTGTGATGCTAGGGATCTAACCCAGAACCATAGTCTAAGCCAAGACTCCAGCATTTGTCTACATCCCCAGCCTAGTTTTCCTTTTAAAAATGGCTTCATTCTAAGGCTCAGTTAGAAGTTTATTTCTCAATTTCAAGTAATTTAACTTTTTTTTTTACTTTTTGTTACCATTAACTTTCATTTATTGGATTATGATCATAAGATATGACCAAAAGAACTCTACGTGCTAGAAATATTTGACTTGCTCTGAAGCCCACTACATAATACAGTTAATTTTATTTTTATTAATGAGTTTATGTAGGAATGTATATCTTTATGTTCATTTTTTACTATATCATTACATTATGTCCTTGCATTTGCTGCTTGTTAAATCCATCACATTCTGAGAGAAGGAAAAAAATTTACAGATGAAAACTCAGTATGATTGCATTTGCATTTTATACATATTCATGAAAAAGACCCAAAGTACAATTCACCCCACTAAGCAGTGACCATTTCTAGGAAGCATATCCACAGCTGGCATCCTTCCTGAAAATTTCCTCCGTGAGTTAAACACTGAGCCCTGCATGCTTGGTGACTGAAAAGGTGTGGAGGGTCCCAGGTCTTCCTGAGGATGGAAGCTGTCCTGACCCTTCTCCCTGGTAAGTGGCTCATCTGTGCCCACCAAGCATTCAACCCTGGAAAAATTCCATTTTTTAGCCCCTAAAAATCTTCTCAACAGACAATTTGGCACCTATGAATAATTTTATATGCATATTTTTGTATTTATTTAAAGAGATAATAAGCTTATGTCTGGAAATTTCTTAAAGAACATATATAAATCCTTTGGACTGGTGAAATCACGCACAAGTGAGATTGGAAGTAGGAGTACATTTTCATGTTTCTTCAACTCATCGAACTTTCTTTACTGGAAAGGTTCAGATATTTACACAGGGTAACTGACAGGTTGCTTACAAACAGAAGCACTGAAAAAGCCACAGCACCCATTAAACATATCAAAGAAATAAAAAAGTGGTTAATCCCTAGTTATCAACCTGACGGGATTTAAAACCACCGTAGAAACAAATCTTTGGTCATGTGTGTGAGATTTTCTAGATTAGATTAGTTGAGGTGAGAGGATCTAGCCTAACTGTTGTGGCACAATTTAGGGGATGGGATACTAAATTGTATCAAAAAGAGAAAGCTGGCGAGATGGCTCAGCAGTTAATATGCTTGTCTGCAAAGCCTAGCAGCCCAGATTTGATGCCCCAGTACCTACATAAAGCCAGATGAACAAGGTGGCCCATGCTCCTGGAGTGTTTGTTTGCAGTGCCTAGATTCCCTGGCATGTTCTCTCTCTCTCTCTCTCTCTCTCTCTCTCTCTCTCTCACACACACACACATACATTCTCTCTCTCTGTCTCTCATTCTCTCTGTTTCTCTTCTCTCTGCTTGCAAATGAATAAATAAAATATGCACATAAAAGAGAAACGGAGCTAAGCATCCATTCCCACTGCTTCATCATCACTCTCACACTCCCTCTCTGATCATGAGAAGATTGAAAGCTGTTTCTTGCTCCTGCCATGCTTTCCTCACCACGATGGAACCATAGGCTGAAATAAACCCTTTCTTAAACTCATTTTTACCAGGTATTTTCCAAGCAATAACAATTTGACTGATACGGCTGCCCTTTGGGAGTTTACAATTTTGATAAGAAGAAAAGGGTAACAAATAAATAAATTCAGTTTAAAAAAAATAAAATAAGGCAGCTTACTATAAATTCTAAGTTGGATGTTATTAAATGCATATGACCAAAATGCAAAAAGTGACTGTCTGAAAGATATCCATATTTAGGAACGAATAACATGTATAGGAAATAGAATTGATTGTGTCAAAGAAGAGAGGGAAGGTATTCTAAGGAAAGGACTTGGTATAGTTTGCACATGAAATGTCCCCCAGAGGTTCACGTGTAGAATGCTTGGTCCCCAGACAGTGGTGTGATCTGAAGAGGTTGTAGAAATTTTAGGAGCTGGGGCCCAACTGGAGAGCCATTCAGGCTTTATCTCGTGCCCATTTCGTATATATTCCCTTGTGCTGCTTCCTAGGTGTCCAGATGTGAACTGTTCTGCTCTTCCATGCCCACCTAGCCAAGGTAGAACGAAACTTCTAAAACTGTAAGCTAAAATATACTGTTCCTCCCTTAGAGTGCTGTGGTCACAGCAATGAAAGAAGTAATTATTGACTCAACCTACCAGAAACACGGATATAAGAGTGTCCTGTGTGTATGAAGATTGGGGCCATTAATAGAGACTAACAAAAGTGTAGCAGGACAAGTCATGAAAGATTTCTACAAAAGATTTCTCTTGGCAAAGCATCTCAGAGGCTGGCTTCATGCTCCGAAAGCATTGGTGGTTTCGGTAGAAAATAGTTCATGATGGTAATGTTATAGTATAAAACATAATAGCACAATTCAATGGGTTGGTAAGAGTCTAGATAGGCTTTGCCTTCGTGGAAAGGTATAGGCACAGTACTGTAAGAAAATAGGAAGGAAGCATACAGTTCAAAACAAAAAGACCCACATCATAAGAACTGTGAAAAAATAATAGGATGCTTTTGGAGGTTATAGTGAGCTGAATGGTGTCTCCTAAACAATGTGTTCGTGTCCTCATCCCTGGAATCTGTGAATGGTGCCTTGTTTGAATCAAAGATTTCCATGGATATCATTAAGTTAAAACCCTGGAGAAAATGGGTTTAATTCTAATTTATTTTTGTGGAAATCCTAAGTCTAATGGGCAAGTTTCTATTAAGAAGATGGAGAGCTGTGTCCTGAGGTCCCCCTGCTTCAACATTGCTTCAACATTGTTTGGACAGAACAGACCCGAGAACTTCCAATTTTTATTATTATTATTATTATTATTATTATTATTATTATTATTGGTTTTTCAACATAAGGTCTTACTCTGTAGAATTGACTCTGTAGTCTCAGGCTGGCCTCCAAATCAAGGCAATCCTCCTACCTCTGCCTCCTGAGTGCTGGGATTAAAGGTGTGCGCCTCCACACCCGGCCTTTTTTTTTTTTTTTTTCAGAATTTTCCAGCTGTCTTCCAGGCACAATCCCAGGGACCATCTCCTTCCCCTTATCAGCCCTGACTTCCCAGATTCGTCAGAATTAGTCTACCAATGTGGAAGCTGCCGTCAAACCGCCTGGTCAATTTACACTTGTGGGCTTCATACACCTACCTCTCTCTGGGCTACTATTTGGACAGGAACGATGTGGCTCTGCAGGGAGTGGGCCCAACAGAAGTGATCCCAAGATCCGTCCCAAGATCCATTCCAAGATCCATTCAGGATGTGCAGAAGCCACCCCAAGATCCATCCCAAGATCCATCCACGATGTGCAGAAGTCATCCCAAGATCCACTCCAAGATCCATTCAGGATGTGCAGAAGTCATCCCAAGATCCATCCAGGATGTTCAGAAGCCATCCCAAGACGGGTGGGGAAAACTCTGAAGGCTCTAGAAGCCACCTTGGCCATGGAGAAGAACCTGAACTGGGCTCTTTTGGATCTTCATGTGCTGGGTTCTACCCACACAGCTCTGTGACTTCTTGAAGAACCACTTCCTGAAAGAGGAGTGAAACTTATCAAGAAGATGGGCGACCACAGACCAAGCTGCACAGACTGGTGAGCCTTCAGCCACCCCTGGGCAAGAGTCTATTCTAGCAGATCACACTGAAGCACAACTAGAAAGTGCACAGCCTTCCAGGGGTTCCTCGGCTCTGCCTTAACCATCCTCAAGAGCTCTTCTGATGCATCCTCTCCAGCCACTAGGCAGCTTTGTAACCAGAGCCCCTCCCAGGGCTTGGACAAAATGAAATAAAAATCTTTTGCTGCACAAACAAAGGTTGAGCCTGTCAACACTTCACCATGGATGGGGGGAATTCATGAGGCTCCAGACCTCCCAGAGTAGTTAATGTCAGCTAATGGTTACTGAGAGAAGGAGTCAGGTTCATCAGCGGGGTAGCCACTAGAGAGCTGGCCATTCCACAGTAACCTTCCACCCATGATCAGGCAAATAACTTTAATTTATCTCATTGGTTTAAAACATGGCATGAGAATAAAATTAGATTAGTGTGGAAGGGCTGTAACAGGAGGTAGAGAGGGAGAAAAGGAAGTAATTCAGGCGGAGGGTATGATCAAAATACATCATATACTTGTATGAAAATGTTAAAATGAAAAAAATAAAATTAAAACTATGAAAAAATATTTAGAAGAAGACAGTGTGAAGACACAGTGCAGAGATGGAAACAATGTGGTGACAAAACAAGGAAGGCAGCGAGCCCTGGAAGCTAGAGGCAAGGAATGGCTTCTCCCTGGAGTTCCCCAAGGGAGGACATCCCATCCCAGGGGAAAGCAGGGAAGCACACCTTCTAGCTGCTGGGCTCTAAGGCTATGAAATTCTCTCTCTCTCTCTCTCTCTCTCTCTCTCTCTCTCTCTCTCTCTCTCTCTCTCTCTCTCCTCTCTCTTTTGTGACAGTTCCTCACTAAATCCTTTCTCAGTAGCCTCAATGCTGGGATTACAGGTGTATACCATCATGTCTAGATCTATAACTGTCTTTTTAAGCTTCAAAATTTGTGGCGATCTGCTATTGGAGCCACGGGAAACATACAGGGGCAGCCACCTCCCTTTGCTATCAGTTTTCAATAGATTAGATTCTACTTCTTAGAGGAGATGATTCTTTCCTGAGGTTAAAAAATAAAAATCATAAAACTAAGTTCACTGATATCTCAAGTTCTTTCAGCACCATGCGTAAATTTAAACTTTCACATAGCTGTCTTACCGCTAACTTCTCCTTATTCTGTTACTTCTCATATTGTTTCTGTGTAATTCGGACTGACTGGAACACTGATATTTAGCTACTTGCAGATTATTGGAAGTTTTATTTCCAGTGCTATTAATTTATAAATATGATCAAATACATTCTGTTCTCTCTCTGTGTCTCACTAAATAACATGAAAATATCAATAGTTCAGATCATGCAGCTGTCATTTGTCCTGGGAATATGTGCTGGGAAAAATAAATGGAGTTTGGCTGCTACATTTGTTACCAAATCACTGGAAATTCCCTTATTGCACTTTGAGTCATCCTGAGACATACTTATTTTTAGCCATTTTCCTGATGTTGTCATAAATCAGGGCTCACCTCTGTATCCTTGTGATTCATGTCTCATTTGCATATATAAATATTGAGAA
The DNA here is from genome assembly GCA_004024765.1 of Zapus hudsonius. NCBI lineage: Eukaryota > Metazoa > Chordata > Mammalia > Rodentia > Dipodidae > Zapus > Zapus hudsonius. The sequence continues at coordinate 16,605 of PVHP010016815.1, read as the reverse complement.
GTGGTAAAATATTCTCTTCATTTTCAAAACGGAAGTTAAATAGGTGACAAGATGTCTAATAAATCTGCAAGGTAAAAGGTCCATGGTACATCAGATTTTACTTTCTTTCATCCTTTCCCCAAATTGTAAGTTGGCATTTACATATAGAAGCCTTTAGAGGATTTTCTAGGAATTTCTAACAGACTTAATTTTGTTGACCTCCATTTCAGGTGATGTCATATATTTGATTATATACACTAGTTATAGCAGCACTAAATATTTACACACAATGCAGCATTTCATTGCAGATGTTCTCCTACTTTTGCTAACATATATAAACCGCACAGCAACTGGATTTTACATAGAATGAATTAGCATATTAAAGTGGCAGCATCGAGAGATCTCTTCCTTATAATCTTCTGCTCTCTTGTCTCCCAGCACCATGGTCATTCAAGGAGCTCCTGGTGTTAAGGGGAGGTCAGATGTGCACATCAGTAGATTATAGCCCGAATCCATGACGGGGAGTGGTGATGGGAAGCTGTGAACATAGCAGATGCTATGGGAGTAAAGGGACAGAAAGGCTCACTCTGTGTTGAAGGATAAGGAAAGTCCTTCTGGAAAAGACTTGAAAAATGGGCAAAGAGGGTTTGGGAAGATGGCTCAGCAGGTAAGAGTGCTCGCCTCTTAATCCCCAGAACTGGAGAGGACCTGAGAATGTCAAAGGAACCATGGACTGACCCTTAGGAAATGAATCTTTCCACTTTCCAGTGGTGCAGGCAGGGATTTGCTCACCATGAATCAACGTCTACCTAACACAACATGTCCTAAGTGGGATCTAGTGCTGAGCAAGAGGAGTGCAAGCAGACAGGCTGGAAGATGCCAGGCAGGGAGGGGATAGGCCAAGGAAGCAGGGATTGGAGCCTGGATCAGATTTGGACTTGAATTTATGAGAAAAGAGGAGCAATGGATTTTGACACAGAAAAGGTTAGCTCTCTAGAAAACGCAGGTGGTATAGATAGATATGAGGTCTAGTTAATGAGGAAACAATTGAATCCCAGGCCCCCCCCCCCTCTCTCTCTCTCTCTCTCTCTCTCTCTCTCTCTCTCTCTCTCTCTCTCTCTCTCTCTCTCTTTGTTGTTTTGCTTTGTCTTTCAAGGTAGGGTCTCGTTCTAGCCCAGGCTGACCTGGAATTCACTGTGTAGTCTCAGGGTGGCCTTGAACTCACAGTGATCCTCCTACCTCTGCCTCCTGAGTGCTGGGATTAAAGGCGTGCACCACCACGCCTGGGTCCAGGCCTCTCTTTTCTTGAGGGAGCAAATGTGAGAAACAGTATTTGGATTGGTGTTGGTGAAGGAGAAAGGAAAAATAAGAGATGAGGAGACATCAGACTGGGAGCTGGGGCAAAGGGCAGCAGGTCACGCCATCAGGAATGGCTTTGGAGTGACTTTTCCTTCATCATTTCAAACATGTTCTTTCCAGAGATGAATGGACTGCATGTCTTAATGCTTTAAAAGATGAGGGGAAACCCAGGAAGAATCCGGTCATATACTTTGAACGCACCACAAAATTTGACACGCCGCTTGATTCGCATCCAAGTGGTTCCAAACAGCGCTCCTCAGAACCCAGTGACAGCTTTGCTGCCTGGCTCCGTGTGGTTTCAAGCAGGATAAGCAAACGTCCCACCATCTGTTGTTTTCCTAGCTTGCTAAAGCAAACTCTAGAACCTTCTCTCCTGGGCAATTACTTATAGCTTTATTAATTTTTAGCCCAAAGAAAAGAACTTTGGACCACATGTGCATGGATTACTGCCTGTGTGGGGGTGGGAAGCATGCTTAAGTGGGATTTCAATTCTACTGCCCCTGAGTTGAGGCACAAATATAGCTCTCATCTCACAGCCCATTCTCCCTATTGTCTTTTATTTGCTGGACTTGACTGAGTGAGCCTTGAAAAGTCTTTGATGTGAGGCTGAATCCTGCCTCCCCACTTACCTTCCACTTTGCTTCTAATTTCTCCTTTGGGGGCATCTTCCTTGCTTTCCATGGAGAGATGACAACTAATCAGGACATAAACCTTAAAAATATGTACTAGTCACTGTATCAGGGTCCTCAATATTTGGGGGAAGCGTTGTTTGGTTTTATTTCCTCTTGTAGCCAGAACCTTTCGGAGACAGAACTTTTATATATTCTTGACAGTATTTGAAAAAGTGGGGGTGGGGGGAGAGAAGCTGGCTCCCTTGGAAAGTTCTAGGTTGTTTTCCTCCTGGAAAAATAAAAGTGTAAACTCAAGATGCTTCCTTTGGGAGAGAGACTACTAAATGGCAAGATATGCTCAAGCCAGACTTCTTTCCAGTACAACACAGCAATCCCACTTAGGGTGTCAGAATTTTATCGAATAACCATGGTCATCTGTTTGCAAAGATTTGTCTGCCTAGAGTTTGCTTAACTGGCAGGGAAGTTCATTCGGCCCATTTTTAAACTTCATTTTGACAACCGAACCTGTGTATTTTTTGAAGATGGATTTTTCTCTTCTTTTAAGGCCTTCCTAAATTCAAAAGTTTGATGGGCTGGAGGCAGAGTACATTCCAATAATCCCAGCCCTCCGTAAAGAGAGATAGGAGGGTGGTAAGATCAAGGCTAGCCTGCGCTACATAGTGTGATTCTGTCCCAAAAAAATATGCCAAATGATAATTAGTCCAGTTGCTTCTCTAACTCCTGCTCCCAAGCCTGTGGAGAATTAATTCTCTGGACCTTGCCACAGCCATCGAAGGTCCTGAGAGCCTCTAGGAAATCTAATGAGAGGAGGAGATAGGGACAATTCCAATGACATAGTATGGCTCTGAGAGTCAGGCTGAGGGCTCCTCTATCATTTTCAAAGCTGATGGGATGCTGTTGACAGCATGGAATAGAACGAGCACTTTACCCAGGCCTGGGGAAGTAGAGGTCCTAGGGACAGCTTTGCCATTCACTAGCTACAAGACTCGGGACAAGTCAGGGAAATGCCTGAGCATCAGCGACCTTCAAAATAAAAGCAAAACTGAATCTGTTATTCCTCACTGGAAAAAAAAGCCACAGGTAGAAGATATTTTGATGACCTGGAAGTTTGGTTATTTATTAGTGTACATGTGTAAACACACACATGGCATGTATGTCTCATGCCTCCCACCAATCTTCCCACAGGATCAGGAGGAAGGAAACCAAGAAGTCAGTGGCAGAATTATTTTAAAGTCCCTGAAATAGGTTTTTGCTGCTTCTTGGAGGAGGATCTCTGGATTATAAGATAGTACTTGCAGAAACATTAGGATATCATAATTAAGACCCAGCAAATTGCTAAGAAATGGAAGTATCATATCTGATGACTTGTTTCTCAGGCCATGTTACCTTCATCTTAAAATAATGCAATTAGGGTAATTAAAGGTCTTGGTATGAAATGTTTTAAGACAGCGGTGAACTAAGAAAAGACCAGCATAAGAAAATAGAGAATGAAAGTTGCCTTATTATTTAAAAAAAGCTTCATGTACAAACACTGAGGGAAATTTTTACACTGAGAGAAAATTAATGACAACCTTTTAGTTGTGTAAATTTGTATGTGAGTGCTGTTTAATATTTTTAAATGCATAATGTTATTATAGACTTTGTCTCATTGTCACACCATGTAATTTAATGAGAGACTGCACACAGCCAGTCAGCAGCTATGGAGGAACGTGCTTCAATAATAACGCTCTGCAACTATCTCCCTTTGAAAAACATGTAATCCTTTGTATTTTTAAATCCTTTGTATTTAAACTTGAAAACAAGGTAACTTCTCATCACTCCCTACTTTCAAGCTGTGGTTTAGTTCTAACCATATTCTAGAAACAATGATGAGAACCCTGAGAAGATAACTTGGAATAATCCCCTGTGATGATCTGTGTGAGTTTCAAGAATCTTCTTGGGCCTTTCGCCCACATAATAATCTCACTTGCCATATTCATAAAGGAATAGTGGAGAAAGAAAGGGCTGCCCTTGAGCACAGGATGTTCATTTAAAAAGCAGAAGGAAAAGTACTCCTTCAGTAAACATTGAGAACCTGTCTTGTGTAAAGTATGAGATTAGACATTAGGGGTACAAAATAAAGTAACATAGAACCAGGCTGGAGGAATGGCTGAGTGGTTGAAGGCACTTGCTTGCAAAGCCTGACAGTCCTGATTCAATTCCCCAGAAGTCAGTTGCACAAAGTGGTGCAAGTGTCTGGAAAATCTGCTTGCAGGAGGCCCTGCATGTCCAGACTAAATCTTTATTTCTCTCTCAAATATATATATATATATATATATATATATATATATATATTATATTAATATATATTAATATATTAATATAATATAATATATTAATATTTATTTATTAATATTAATAACATAGAGCCCAGGCTGTGAGGAGGTGCACTTATTTTATTGTGCAGTAGCAGCTTCCGCAGCTAGAAAGTAAATCGCCACTTCAATGGTAACTGTCTTCAGATGGTCATAGGCAAGCATCTAAGGGTTTCTAAATTAGTGAAGTGGGTAAAAGAGGCCTCCTCTACTGCACACAGAAACAACTTGTGAAAACTGGGTAGCAATGACAAACTTTTGTCACAGCCCTTGAATACCCACCTCAGGCAAAAGATAAGACCCTATTGCTGAAGATTCCACAGACTTCTGTCACACAACACTGAGAGACCCTGTTGAATTCAGAAACTGAATCAGCTCCCAGAAGGGCAGCATGGGTAATACCAGAAGGGGTTGCATGAGCTGCCAGGGGAACCAGACCAAGGATATTCTGAGAGAGCAGGAGGCATCTTCAAGCTACATGGAATGATGGCCTGAGAATGCAGAGCACACAAGCAAGTCAAGAAGTACCCATCTGTGCAATAGTGGCGCCCAACCTAGGTGGGTAATCAACAGCTGGCTAATTGGCTATGAGATCCGCTCAGAGGCAGGGAACCCCTGACTGGGACAGGGACCCAAGGCAACATTGAATGGGGACCAAGAACCCCATTTCCATGGGGAAGTCCTCACTAACCATAGGTCTTCAGAAAGGCAAAGGCTACACCCTCCAAACACTCACCAAACTAGCAACATTTGTCTCAATTGACCAATAATGATCTCACTCTCCGCTGGAGACTGTATTTTTTCAGAAATCAACGAGAACTGTGACAACCGAATTCCACCAAATGGCCCTGAGTTGATGGGGGGGCACCTATGCAGGAGACTAACCACCTCAAACTCACCATGTAGAGCCCTAACACAACCTCTAAGGATGATGAGCAAAAGAGCTATTCCCACAGCAAGGCAGAGATCCTAGGGAAGGACAATGGAGAGAGGCACCAAGGGGGCCCAAAATTGTCCAAAACACAAATTCAGAGACTCTTAAAAACTTAATAGCTATGCCAAATTTGGAAATTTTCGGAAGAGGTGAGGGAAAGAATGTAAGAGTCATGGGTGGGCGGTGGGGGGGGGGAGAATATCTAATGCATAAAACAGAATGTCATCCTGTTTTCAATGGTTTTCTCTAATAATTTATGATACTGAGCATATTTTTGTTAATATACATAATTTTAAGCCAATAAAAATGTTTTAAAAAAAGAGAATAAAACCAAATAAGCCTATTGCTCCCATAGTAAAGAAATGGGACTAATGAGAGGTGTGGAGATGCATGAAAGCCTTTGCTTCCTAAGAGATCTGGACTTAATTCAGCAAACTTCTAGAGAGTCCCAAGGATTTTTAAAGAAGATAATGACAAGACTGGGTAAATATGCTACATCTGTTGTTCTGACAGCATTCTGAACAACAGCATCAAAGAAAGGCAAGACTGGAAGTGAGTTTTAATGAGGTGGTTAATGCAATATTTCAGGCAAAAAAAAAGTGTGAAATCCCAACCTAAAGTGATGATCTGAGATATAATTAGTAGGAGACTAAATAAGAGGTAGAATTCAAAGGCACCCAAACTAGTTAACAGTGAGAGGTGAGACCCAGGGACAGAGAAGAACATCACACAGGACCCTGGCTTTAGTTGCTTGATTGGTAGGACAGAAAATTTAAAAGTCACCCAATTTCTGGAAAATGTATCCACTGTCAAATTTTACTGCCTTAATATAAACAGGCATTATCAGTCATTTGTAAATAAAAGTTTCACAAACGGGATAAAACAGAGATAATGATTGAGGAAGAGGAGAGAGAAGAGTATGAAATTCAAATATCTGTGAAATAATAGCCTTACAACAGAAAATCATTCAGCTAAAATAAGAGGAAATGAGGAAAAAGAGAGTTGAAATAAAAATGGAGACAGAAGTTACATAGATTCAACCTCACCTCAGATACCATTTAGATACGAATAAAATGATTAATACACAAAAAATTATTTTAAAAAATCCAAGCGGAATGTAAACATCAGTGCTGTGTAGCAGTTTCTTTTGAGTTGAAATGTTCCCTATGGGACGAAAGCTCATGTTTGGAAGTAAATTACTTAAAGGTTCCAGGAAGCTCCTGAAATTTGCAAGATTCACAAGACTGCTCCTCAAGTTTATAGAAGCAGAAAGCAAGCTGGGGAGAGAGTCATCCACCAAAGTCACTGTTACCTATGCTGGGGAGGGGTCTTTATAGTGATGCAGCTGCCTTTAAGTTGTCCAGGCTCCCATAACTGACCCTGCACCCATGCTCTATCAATAACCCTAATAAGCCTATTTCTTCACCAAGTTGAATTTTGATGCATCCTTCAGTCTTTCTGACATCTGTGCCTTATCTGGGATGACAGACATCTGTCTGTGTCTCCCCAGAAGAAGCGTCACACATCAGCAGTGCAGTTTTGGAAACTGGAAACCAGAGGAACAATGGTGCAAGCAGCTTGCAGAATTCCAGCAGTCTGGACTGTTCCATACTGGAACTAAAGTTGGCAAGAGTCAGGAGGAGTCAAGGAAACCTGGCTCTCCTGCAAGGAAAAAAAAAAGACATTAACACTGGCAATTCTGTAAGAAACTAGTTGCCAACCCATTCCAGGGAAGCCATCATCAACAAAATCCTGCCCACGAGCATGGAAACTTCCATATAAAAGAATAGCAAAAAAAAAATCATCTTGAAAGTGAAAATAGAAGAGTAGAAATGAAAAGCTTGGGATAAAGATTGTAGGATACGGTAAAGAGATCTAGACAGTTGAGTCAAAAAGAGAGAGGAACAGAAGAATGATAAAGTTAGGATTGAAGAGAGCCAATGTCTGCAGGAGTCCCACAACAAAAAAAAAGGAGGAAAAAGGAAATGGAGGAAAATTCTCAGATGACTAAGTAAAGAAAATTTCCCCAGTCGGAAGAATGAGTTGCCAGATTAGAAAGATCCAGTAAGCGCCAAGTTCCATGGAAGAAAATGGGAGCACACATGGATATCTCATTGGTAATCTGAAAGGAGTGGGGAGAGGCCTTTCCACAGAGCACAGGAGAAACGGGTCCCATCTGAAAGGTTAGGAAATTGAGCGATTTTGAACTTCTCAAAAACAATGTCAGAAACTAATAGACCTGGAAAATGACTCCAAAATTCTAAGGAAATAATTTCCAACCCATAATTCTAACCCTGGCCAAACTTTCAAGTAAATGTGATAATAATGACATTTTTCAGACATGCAAAATTTGTAAATGGTAGACCTGGTGATCAACTAAATGAGAAGAGAGCAGGCCAGAGACCCTTCCAAGAAGGGAAAATTAACAGCGTGGAAAGGAATAAGAAAAGATTTTTCACATCTGGGAATATCTTAAGGAAAAACCACATAGAACCTTACAAATCTAGCAACACAGAGAGATGTGTGCTTTAATTACCGCCTGCTACAGCCTGAATCTGTCTCCCAAAAGCACATATGATAAAACTTAATGCCTATATTCATTCTGGGCAACATATATATGTGGGATTTTAAGGAGATAATTAGTGATAAATGCGATCATGAGGTTGGGCCCCCTAGGATGGGGTGACTTTCAAAGAAGAAAAGCGAGCTGAGTTTGGCGGTTTGTTCCATTGTTCTTCCCCATTTGATGTCCTCCAACACATTGTGATGCAGCAGGAAGGTCCTCACCAAAGGCTGAGGTGAGCCCGAACATGGAGCAACTCCAGATGCTTCAAGGTCAAAAGAAATTGAATATTTGGATCAATTGGGGCTTGGAGCTTGTTGAGCAGAGAGGGTAAGGGAACTAAAATAATAATAGTAATAATAATAATAATAATAATAATAATAATAATAGTGGCAAGAGAGTGCTTGGAGTTTAGGCTGGATATGAAAGCTGGTGAATGTAGACGTGGCCTGGTTGGTTGGGCCTGGAGGCTTTCCCACAGCTCCTAGGAGAGGATCGCTGGCAGATTCAAGGTAGCACGAACTGTTAGAGGAAGAGAAATCTGCTACTTCAGAAACGACCAAGGAGGAAAGCATGGGATTTCATAACTCCATGGCATGGAATAAAATAGATGGTAAAGAATGAAATGTTTATCCTCCTAAGTCCTCTCAACAGCCTTACAGAGAAAAAGGAAGGAAACAAAAACCCGGCTTCTGTGAGATGTTTAATATTTATCTGGATTGTGCTCTGTCTGTTACATATTCGTTTCATTGACTTCCTTTTACAACAGCTCTCTGCAATAGAAAATGTTTTGCTTTATCTCATTTTATTTATTTTTGTTTATGTATGAGACAGGCTCTCACTATACTACCCAACCTGCCATCAAGCTCATAATCCTCCTGCCTCAGCCTCCTGAGTGCTGCCATTGTGGACAGGCAAGGGCGCCACCATCTGAAAATTTTATAAGCAGTAATCTGTAGCTCAGAGAAGTTGAGTAATTAGCTCTAAAGTCAATGTAACTTCTTCAACACCTGCTGACAGTGAACTCAAAAAAATGATGAGCTATAGCACCCAGCTGTGGGCATGGGGGAAAGGGGCTCACTTGAAAACTCTGAGCCTTAGTCTTTTAAAAGGTGAGTGTACTGGATTCATTTCTCTTTAAAACTCTTCCAGAATGAATATGCTATTTTTCCAAATAGAATGTCTGTGAACATCACTATTTTCATCTATCAAGAGGAAGTAATAAAACCTATCTTATCCACCTCAGAGAGTTGTTATGAAGATCATTTCAGATAATGTATGGAAAAGTGATTTATAAATTAAGGCACACTACATGATTGAGAGGCTAAAATATTTAGAGATATGGAAGGGTGGTGAGAGTCATATAGAAAAGAAAGGGAAAACAAAATTCAACTAATTTCTAGTGAACAACTACTTTTCCCTTATTAGCCTGGCACTTTGGGGAGGTTATCTAACCTCTTGATACCTCCATTTCCTTATTTGGAAGATTGGACTACTTCATAGAATTATTGTGAGAATTAAATGAATCTATTTATTTTTTAAAAACATGTCTTTCAGTCCAGAATATTTTTTTCCACATCTTTGGTTTTTATTAGAGTAGCAGTTATTTTCTTACTGTTGGGAGAAAATACCCAACCAGAGGCAGCTCAGGGAAGTGAAAGAGCTTAATTCAACTTACAGTTCTAAGGGGAAGTTGATCGTGAGGAAGATGCCAGGGCAGGAGCTGGAAGTCAGCTCACATCATCCCATCAGGAGGAAGGAAGTAGAAAGACACAATAGCAACCTGGACCGGGCTATAAAAACGTCCAGGCCCCAAATGACACACTTTCTCTAGCAAAACTCCATCACCTGGAGGTTCTAGAACTTTCCAAACAGTGCCACCAGCTGCAGTTGAAGTATTCAAACACACGAGTCTATGGAGGTTCATTTTACATCCCAGTCACTACATTAGCAGGCATTCGTTATACAAAATGATAACTTTCATAGGACACTTTCATACATATCATAGATTTGAATCATATTCACCTCTGACCACCCTCTTCCCTCCAAGTCTCTAGCATGATAAAGATCTTAACTATTATCATTCTTCTGTGTAAAAGGAAGACTCCTAAAAGATCGGGAAAATAATGCACTTGGAAAGTTGCGAGAGGCAATGCCATGTCCGTCACAGGCACACAGCTGCATGTCGACTCCACTGTGGACTGAAACCATCACGCAGTATGACAATGTGTGTAAGGAATTAAGAACGGTGGGTCCTGGGGATGTGGAGACAGCTCAGTGGATAAAGTACTTTCAGACAAGCATAAGGGTGGGAGTTCAAAGCCCCAGCACCCACATCAATGCCAGGTGGGTATGGCTGCACACACCTGTTCTTTCAGGGCTCATCAGAGGAGACAGGTGACCCCTGGGCAAAGATGGCTAGCTTGTCAAATAGGCAAGTTCTGAGTTCAAGTGAGAGAGAAGCATATGTGTCCCACTCACACGGGGACATGTGCATACATCACACCACATACAAAGATGCAAAAACAAGGCAAGTCTTCACAATTGGTTAGAACTAATAGATTAGAATTTGGAATCAGGCAAATTTTACGATTTACTCCAGAGAGGTCTGCCACAGACATGACACTAGAAGGTAGAACTAATGATAAGCAATGCTTTTAAAATATCAAGTTTAATTAACATAGGCAGGTAATTAATGGCTTAATGACTGGCTAAGAGATCTGTCAGTGGCAAGAAATCCTTAGCTGGAACTGGGATCCAAGGCAAATTCCTCTGGAGACCAAGATCCAGACTCTGAGGGGAAGCCCCACTAACCATGGGTCTAAAGACAGGCTACACCCAGTATAATGTCAAATTAATAGTGTTTGTCCCATTTAACCTATGCTGACCTCACTCTCCATTGGAGAATCTGTTTGCATTTTGCAGAAGGCAGCCACATACATGGACATCCCAAGTCTACCAACAAGACCTGAAATGATAACTGACTCCCTAGCAGGAGATGAACTACCCCTAACACATCATCTAGGACATAGATGAAATCACAGAGAAAGCGGTGAGACAAGCAAGAGTGCTGCTTCCACAGCAGAACCAACAACCTACAAGGGAAATGGGGACCAACTCTGAGGATACTCAAAACAGACCAAAGTAGAAACCTAGAGACTCTTAAGTCCTCAACACTAAAGCAGACTTAAAAAAAAAATTCACCCACCTTGAGGCTCAGGGAACTTTGTGGAAGAGGGGGCAAAAAGATTGTAGGAGCCATGGTGGGGGGATAGCTAGAGACATTGTCCCCCGTTCCCCATGCCCATCCCCCCCCCAAAAAAAAAGCAATCTGCTACTTGCACAGCTCATAGCTCTCCATCCCATGGTGCATTCAGGCAATCCCACTGAGGCGGGTCCTCAGTGGAATAAGGGCAGGAAGGACAGAAATGAGGGTACAAACACAAAACCTGTACACATAGACTTTATATTTATTAATAATAAAAATAATTAATTTTAAAACTTCAAGTTTATTTTTGGAATCTCTCAGACATCAGACTGCACGTTTCCTACTTCATAGTCAACAACTCATCTTATTAACTAATGAAATCAGTGCACTATAAGATGCGGACAAACATTTTGAGCCTTCTTCCTGGCAGGGCCAGCCAGTGGGATGTCAGCACAATGCATGAAGTGGGGCTATTGAAAAGTTCCTTTGTTCTGGTCCCTTCTTTCCTAAATAGCACATGGGCAAAATGGCTGGAGGTCAGCAGCTTTTCCTGCATTCCTGAGGATACTTTGCAAAGGGCACTAGTTAGTGAGAATGGAAGAGTTACAAAGAGAAGCAACCTAAATAGCAGAAAGGTTCATGGTGCCACCACACCAGCCAGGGTTGCCATATATATTTTTCCCCCTGGAGAGAAAATGGACTACTTTCTTCTCTAAACCATTAGAGTTCAGATTTCTATTGCCAGAAACTATTACCCTTAACCATTATTCCTCCCTTCCCACAATTCCAAACCCCCATTCTCTCTTGCATTGCCTATCCCTGTCTATTGGGGAATCCACTCAGTAGACTCAGGACTAGCTTTCAATGCATTGAAGCCAAACCTGAAAGCAGAAACAGAAACTCACAGGCAAAGCACTCCTACTTCCTCTTTATCCTTCCCATCTTAAAAATCCTACCTAAGAGCTTCCCTTGTTGGGAAACCTGCTGTAGGCTCTGTTCCCCCATCACTTTCTCCCATCTTCCATATACATGTCAAGAGATGCCTGAGGGAAGCAGGGTTTGCTGGAAAAGATGAAGAATTCAGTTTGAACAAAGTAGAGTTGAATATGGCCTGAGGACATCTAGACAAAGGTTCTCACAACACAATTGGTTTAACCTAAAGATCAAGATAAAGGCCACTGGCTAGCCGGAGGGTGTTTGGGAGCGTGAACTGAAAAAGAAAGTGTTTGGGAAGAGTGTCAGGGAATAAAAGAGCCATAGTGGACACCAACCTACAATGCACTAGGAAAGTCCTTTGAGAGAATGATGAGAAACTCAGGAGGGAGGCAGAACATGGAAAGAAATGTGTCATGCAAAGGATGTGTCAGGTCAAGTCCACCACTGTTCTAAGCATGGTGGGTCCTGTTTGCCATTTCTAGAAGTCTTGTGTTTGATGAGAAAGCCTCCATCCCCCACTTCCAAAGCCAGTGGTGATACAGGATTAAGATGGTGAGGAAAACAGGTTAAAGATAAGACCGTTTGAGGATGGCTTTTGATGGTCATTATAAAAGTCACATTTGGAACTTAAGTCTGTAAAAAAATTAGCTGAACTTGAATAATTCTCAAAAAAAAAAAGGATTGCACATTTTCATAGAATTATGAGCTATCAGTCCCATAATTTAGTTTCAGAAGTTGATTTTGGTCAATAGTTGAGGCTATTTGACAACATATTCTTTAAGTTGGGTAAAAATATTTTCAATATTTTTATGTCCCTAAGACCATTTTAATTGTGGCAGAGGAAGTAGACCTATGCGTATAAGGAGTGGTTTTGCCTGGATTTTCACCACAGTGTGCATCATAAATACTAAAGCTCTCAGGCACTTGCTGTTTAATGAAGTACCAAGGTATTTGCTCTTTGATAATTATTTTAATCACTAAAATCTTGTTCTGAATCTGATGGAATAATTCTTGCCCCATAGTTCTATTTGTCTATGTATTTTCTTCTGTTCTTTTTTTCCAAAGAGAACAAAAACTATGTCTGTTAGAAGCTCCACGCTGAATGATTTTCAGATAAGAAATGCAATGAACAGTCCATCAGGAGAGTGTCTCACGGGGCTTTATTAATACATCGCATCCAATGCAAGGAGGTCCCCGCGGATGTTACCACCTCGAAGATACATGGAATGTTCATTGGAGGCTCTGTAATTGCGCTCTAACAACTGTGTCTCCTTTCAAAGATTCATTTTCTAACACTCAGATCTTTGATCATTATAATTGCATTCCATATCTCTGAAGAGTGCCAGGTTCATAATAGAACGGGAAGTGTGTCTGGAGGCGAGCTCTAAAACAACCATGGAAGGGAGCCCAGAAACCACGCTCCTTTCATGCCACTTACTAAGCCGACATGCTGTGCACCCAGAAGCACAACCAACCACTAGGAGAACCAAAAATCCACTTGATACCTCTGCACCAAAAAAAGCCGTGTAGGAAGGCGGGCTTGTCAAATGGGATATTCCTCTTCTGGCAAGAGAAGATTGATCATTTTTCCTTGTCTATATAACACAAAGGTCTCTGCTCTTCTCACATACATTCTCCCTTTGGAAGAAAAGTGCTTGCTTCACCCTTTAAAATTCCCCCCTTTATGTTGTATATCACAGTGACTGAAGAGGAGTCCTGCTCCTCCCTGCGTGCTGAGACTAGATTTTCTCAGGAAACATTTCATCACATTCTTTTCCTGTCATTACAGTCAATTACCATGTATATTTATGCATTCCTTTGTATGAAAGTGCAGTTTGGGCCTGAAAAGAGTCTGAGTAAAAGGGCATTTTTAATTAGACAGCTTAGGTGCCTCCTGACTCATAAGTGGATAAATAAAATTGCATACATCTGCACTGCACAAGCTCATTTCTGTCCTTTAGCCAGGCTCCTCTCCTAGGGCTGAGGAGTCCGAGGCTTTCCATCTGACCTCACACATCACCAGCCAAACAGCCAGCTGAGCTCGACTTCCACAGACCATTACTGGTAATGATGGTTAAGGCAAAAAAGTGTTTGGGCACAGCACCCCGAGCTTCTGTTTGGGCAGTTAGAGTAATCTTGTTGTGACTCATAAACTTTGGACTCTATATGCAGGGTGGTGGTTTTATTTTTTTATTTTTGCATAAATTATATGTAGGCTGAATGCTGTATTGTAAATGTAATGCCTTGATTCCTATTTGATCTGCACTTGAAATGAGTATCCCTAAGTTTCCAGAAAAGAAAGGAAAATTTGTTCTTTCTCTAAATCCTAGGGGAAAACTTTCTGGCAACTTTCAAAGCCCAAATAGAATTTCATGGATTTTGTTTTCAATTCTTTCAGCTACGGCATCTGAAGTGTCTGCTAACAAAGAGTGTCTACTCTTAGAGACAAAGCCCACCTACTCATAAAGACACTGAAGAAGACTGAACTCATTTCACCACACACCAACAGCTGTAGAGCCATAGTGTGCAGACCCCATGGTTCTACTGGCATCATCATAACCTGTAGACTGTGGCCACAACATGGATCCCCCAGTGGGATAGATGCTCTCTTAACTGTGAACAGGGGCTGTGCAAAGGCTCTGGCCCACAGGGCACTGTGGCAAGAAGCAAAAAGAAAAAAAAATACTGATAAAATCTCATTTGTACAGAACCTTGTGTTGGGAATTATGAGGTTAATCTCAACTGTCAGGGTGACAGACCTAGAGTCATGTAGGAGACAAACCTCGAGAGCATCTCTCCTGCAGTTTCTAAACTAATTTAACTGAGGAAGGGAGACCCACCTTAAGTATGGGCAGTACTATTCCAGGGGCCGTGGCTTCCCACTGAATGAAATAGAGACGCTCAGCACCAGCATTCGTCCCTCTCTGCTTCATGACTATGGATATGATGTGACCAGCCTCATGCTTCTGCCACCGTGCCTCCCCCATTCTGATGGACTACATTCCCTTGAAGTCTGAGCCAAAATAAACCCTTCCTCCTCAAGTTGCCTGTGTGGGTGCTATGAATGGAGGATGCACATTTACTAACATTAGACAGATGAGCAGGAGACATGTGTACCCTGTAAAGGGAGAAGTTCCCAGAACTTCTAGAGGTAAAAAAAGGTTTTAGAGTAGCTTAATTTACAAGCTGGAAGAAGCTCAGGACACAGAAAGCAGAAGATTTGGATGAGGGCTGTTTTCTGATGTTTTGGCTTCTTCTGGTTCCTAAGGTTATGCCTTCCCTGGCTAGAAACCTGGGAGGAGGAACAAAGACTTGTGGCAGTGAATGCTCATAAGGATCTTGCCAAACAAAGGGAAAACCCAGGAGACTCTGCATCTTCTGTAGCTCCAATGTTTCTACTTTGAAGCAATTTTTAGGTCGTTTTGATATGGTTTGGTCTCTTTGTCACAGCTGCCTTGCAGAAAGACGGGAATTTAGCTGTAGGCTCCTCTATGAATTCCCAAATGCCAGATACATGTATACAGTTAGTATACATATTTCTTTGTTTTTAGTAGCATGTATCTCCGAAGACACTGTGATTTAAATATAGAAGCACTCCCATCACAGTCAGAACCAAAAAAAAGATGGTGACTGTTAGCTGTTTGTATTCAGCTATAGGAGAGTGAACTTCTCCTAGGTTATTTGTCTGGAGGATTCCAAAATTGTGTCTGCAGAAGTACCCTGGCAACAGACAAGTTAGCTTGAGAAAACCCCTCAGGAAGAGGAGATGGAGGCCCCTCCCATCAACTGAGGCTTATGTCCCTTCTTCAGGGCAGAGCAAGAAGAGATGCATGCCTACGGACAATTTTAGAGGAAGAGTAATTGAGATTCTAAGGGGAAATGAATAGGCCCAGTTTGCTGGAGTGGGGACTGGGTGTGATGTTTTCTTTTCTACAACTAATGTTCCCAGTATGAAGAGATTATGAGAAGAGACCTTGGGGCCATTACATTCCCTCCAGAGGAACTTCCCATAGACACATAAGGGGACTTCAGGGAGAACCCTTTTCTGAATCTGGTACACTCAGTCACACAGTCAAAGTAGCTATTTTGAAGTATTGTTTCAGATCCTCAACACTACAAGTCTTAGGTAAAATGTCCTAAAAAAGAACATTTCCCACTTAAAGAAATCATTATGATTTAAGAGGTACATCAGTTACTTCCTCAATGCTGTGAACAAATACCTGACCCAAGGAAATTAAGAAAAGCACCTTTATTTTGGCTTACAGTTCCAGGGAGGAGAGTCCATCATGGCAAGAAAAGCAAGGCAGGAGTGGACAGCCAATAGTCATACTTGCAGGCAGTAAGTAGAGAAAGTACAGGAAGCGGTGGCCAGCTACAAAACCTCAAGTCCTATCCCCCAGTGACCCACCTCCTCCAGCAAGGCTCCACCTCATTCTTCCCATGTCCAGGCCCATGAGCCTATGGGGGTGTCATAGGAAGCCTTTTCCATGGGGTGACTCCAGCACATATCTTGTCCCCAGATAGGCACAGACAACGGACCAAAGGAGAATTACTCCAAAGCCAGTTTGAGTGAACCATTGAGTTTATTTGGTTTACTTACAGAGCAGGGTGAGGGGCTGTTGACAGGGGAATGGGTAACT
>PVHP010016814.1:0-35349 GCA_004024765.1 Zapus hudsonius | reverse complement strand
TGAGTGGAAGAGGGGGCGGAAAGATTGTGAGAGCCGTGGTGGGGGAGATGGTCCAGAGGCATGGCACCCATCAGTAACAACACACTTGGGCCAGGAAGACCGGGATGAGTACTAAGATATACAGGATCCCTTGCCACAAGGACTAATACAGACAGCCCACGGAGGAGGATATACAACTGATCAGGGAGGGGGAGGGGGGAATTGGGGAATTCGGGATAACAATGCATGGTTTGCCCACTAAATAATGTAACTCATTATGGACTATAAATTTATATTTAAAAAAAAGAATATTATGGGGTTGAAATGAAGGTTTTAACATCTGAGACCAATAATGTTCTAAAATTAGTCCATATCTTTTGAGTCACCACTCAAAAGTAACCAAAAAAGTAACCAAAAAGTGTGTTAAGTGGTGTCCAAAAGTAAGTCTCTTTCTCAAATCCTGGGATAGTAGCATGCTCTCTAAATGGTCCATTGTATTAGGAAAATTCCTAGAATCGCTATGTTCCAGGAGATAGTAACTATAGTTTATTCTCTAGATAAGCCCCAAACATGTAATTGTGGGTAGCTCACCAGTTTTGGGAGTGTTACTTTGGCAGACATCACTATTGCCAGTACATCCTGCTTGTTTTAAAATATCAACTTTCTTATTATTAATATTATTAATTATTAACTATCTCACTATGTAACCCAGGATTGTCTTGAACCCATGATCCTCCTGTGTGCTGGGATTGACAAATGTTGCCTCTCTACTCAACTCTAAAATATCTCCCTTACTGATATTCTCTACATCAACATATATTGGAAACTCTTTGAAATGATAAACTATAAACTACTTTGAATTCTTTTTTTGTAACCTGGTTTAATGCAAAATATAAACAAAACAAAACAACCACATAGTGCTTTTTTATCAACCTACATTATTCACATGGCAACATTTTAGAGACAAAATATCTTTATGCATGCAATTTTATTTTATTTATGATCACAAAATTCCTTTGAAGTTGGGTGAGGGAGAGATGGGTAGATAGCTAAGGTATCTATGACAGTCCTACCCAAGCTGGGGCCTGAAGATTTATTGCAATGTTATCAAAGGAAGAACAGAAAGGTTTTTCATTTTAACAAGATGCTCTCCTCTTTGAAAAAGTGGGAAACTAAGGAGTTTTATAGGGAGTAAAATTTCTACATTCCTAGGGATGAGCCATATCTGACTGAACTTTCCAAGTGTATGTGAAAGCAAGCCAGAGTTACATTTTTATTCATGCTTCTGTTGAATTTGGCAGGTGACTAAAAAGATAGGGACTACTTTTAGAAGACTGTTGGTCTCAGATGTTAAATCCTTCATTTGAACCCCATAATATCCTTTAAAAATTATCAATTTTATTTTGATTTCCAAATACTTATACATATGATATACAATGTGATATTTTGATATGTGTACATATTATAGAAAGATTAAATCAAGCTAACTACTCTATCATCATCTCTCCTTCTTAATTTTTTTTAACTTTCATTTACTTATTTGAAAGAGACAGACAGAGAGAAAGAGAGACAATGGGCATGCCAGTACCTCTCACCATTGCAAATGAACTCCAGATGTGTGCACTCCTTTCTGCATCTGGGTTTACGAGGGTACTGAGGAATTGAAGGCTGTCAGGCTTTGCAAACAAGTGCCTTTAACCACTAATCTATTTCCTCAGCTCCTACTTATTTTTTTTTTAGCAATGAGAATATTAAAAATAGATTCTTCTGGAAAATTTGAAACATTTACCTTTCTTTCTGATGGGTTTTGGTCCTCAGAGTAGATGTGGGCAGTTGGCTAACACTTCCACTTATGGATTCTTCTGTCATTGGAGACATTGTCTTGTTTTTATTCTGCTCTTTCCTTTGAAAGTTTCTTTTCCACTAAACCCACCAACACAAAAAGACATCTGCTTTCCTTACTTCTTCTATGTCCTTGTCACCTTTCTTCTCCAGCCCACATCAGATTCCCTTGCTTTTAAAAAAAAAGTTTGTGTCTTTATTTGCACATGTGTATGTGTTTGTGTGGCCACACCAAGTCATCTTTCCACTGCAAAAGAACACTAGATGCTTGGCCACTTTTTGTGGCCAGTGGTTGGTTGGGAATTCAACTCAGGCTAGCAGGCTTTGCAAACAAGTGCCTTTAACTGCTAAACCATCTTCCCAGCCAAGATTTCCCTTAAGGTACCATTGTCAGTTTCAACTATGCTGTTCAACAGTGTACCATATGTCCCTAGAAAATGAAGTCTAGACCTCTAACCTGCTGCACAGTCCATATTCCACTCATAAGCTTTTGCTGAACAGAATTACCTGCTGAGATGCTTTTTAGGTAACTTCAAGGTTTTAACATATTACTCTTTGAATATGTTATTACCACTTGGCCTGATGAAATAAGTCTGTAACAAATTACAATTTAAAGTCTACCTCTTCCAAGATATTTTGCCCAGGTACCTTAAATCCAACCTAGTTTTCTGAATCACACTTGTGGGACCCTGCTAAGAGGCATGGAGGATATAGGGTTTTGCTGAGAATGGAAGGCATCTGGGACTATCTTCTTCTGTTAAAAGGAAGTTGAGATGAGTCTGAGACCCCCGATTATCTCAAGCATATCCTGGATCCTCCAGCCTCCAGGCAGGCCACAGCTGAGCCCTGAGATAAGCAGGCAATTCAAGGCCTAATCTCATTCCAGTTGTAATAACAAACCCAGACAATAAGATTATGTGGTAGCCATTACCATTCTATACATGTCTAGAGTTACGTAGAAAGCCCCCCCCCCAACTTATCTATGCAAACTAGGCATCCACAGGCTATTGGCCCCTGCCAATCCACTCATGAGATGTCCACAGACTACTCTGCCCCTACCAATCCCCTTGCTGCCTATGCCCCTACCTCTTCCTTTTCCTCTATATAAACAACTTTTATCTTTGGAGTAAATGAGAGCTGTCCACTGCCAGGTTTTCCCGGGTGGCTATGCCCGTCGGCCTACCACTGTTCCAAGAAGTTGCTGTTCACCCAGCTCCATAGTGTTAGTGTACAATGACCCCTGAAGTAGTCCACGACTGCAGCTGATCCCCTGAGCACATTAATATCTTGATTTTTCTTTTATTGTTTAGTTCAAGATTGAGAACCAGCACATATAGTTGGCTTTTATAGAACTGGCATCCAACACATATTTATCTATAGAATTTCATTTCTCATCCTTTATAAGATTAAGAGAAATTGTGCCAAGTTGATTTGGCTATTTATTAAACTATATAAATAAGTAATCCAGCATCAGAAGAATTAGACATCCTTATTAATAGGAAATGTTAGACATTTTTTATGTAATATATCTATGGATGTAATTTTAAGAAAATTGACAACCCATATCTTTAATAACAGCATATGTGCCACCTTGTGCAGCTGTGAGAAGGAATAAAACTGAAATGAGTAAGGCTGATAAAAGAATTAACTTCAAGGAGGCTACACTTTTCCTGTTTCAACAGCTGAAGAATCTCAGAAACTTGGCTGAAAGAAGTCCTTGAAGATAAGACAAAGAGGATAATTTATAACAGGGAAGAGCACAGTCCTGAGAAACAGGCAGGGCAATCACAGTTGTAAGATAATGATAAGCATGGCTTAAAACCTATTTGGGCTTTGAAGAAGTTAATATTTTACCTCTGTAAGTCCTGCTTAATTGTACTTCTATTTGATAAAATTTTTTATTAGAAATATTTCAGGGTTTTGGAGATGAAACCCCACTTTTTCTTTGTTTTCCATTAGTCTCTTAAGCCCTGTTAATTGGGTGAGAGAGCCACTGGTCGGCTCTTGTGTACATAAATATAGCGTGTTTTAATTTGGCCTAAATTTGAGCCTGTGCTCTTGGCATTTGTAAGTTTAACATCTCTTACCATTAGGAGAGAGAATGATTTAGTACTAAAAGCTGACTTGTGGTCACTTTTTAAAGAGTATTATGACCAGTCTTTTTGACAGAAACAAAAATTAATTTAATAAAACAGACCAAGCAAATACTTTTGGAAATTACTATATCTAGTATAGAAATTTATAATTGGAGCCTTTACCAAAATTCTGGAGTAGATCCTTTTTTCCTAAGAATGCCAAATGAGTATAACCATTGATAAGTATCTCTAAATATTGAACAATCTGATCCTTAACACAGACTTATAAGTAAAACACTTTCTAGGATATTCTTCCCCCCCCTTTGTTTTTAGAAGCAAGCAGAGAACATATAGAATTTACAGTAATGTCTCTACCATTGAGAATAGATGAAAAAAGTTTGTCTTTTTTGACTCAGTTTACCCATATGATCATGGACTTTAGTACCAAAAAAGAAGATATAGATTTCCTTGTGTTATGATTTCCCTTATAGTCATCATTAACCAGAGGGCCAGTCTGGTTTATGAGGAAGCATTGGGAAAAAGTTTTTTTTCTGGATCTGTTTCCAAACCACTATGACTTTATTTAAATGTCTCTACCACATTTTATGTTGTGGAAGTCAGGGACAAAGCCTTGTACAAACTGTAGAAAGTAAATGGTGTCCACATCAGAAGTTAGCAATAGATTTTTTTTTTGTTACTAAATTTGGAGTTTAAATGTCTATTAACTTTTATACTGAAAACTAAGTCTCCATAGTTTTACCTCCTCCCTAAAACCAGTTTAGTAACTATAGTATCCCATTATTACTTAGAGATCTCTTGAATGATTTAGGTTTTCATTTCATGAAATATACATATTAAGTTAGACAAGTATGAAACATAGAATTTTTCTTTTATCTGTATCCCCAATGTCTTTCTGTACACCCACAACTACTATCCCATGTGGTTAAAAATTGAAACATTCTGTCTTCTCATACCATCCTTATTTTTTTTATTTAAAATTTTGTTTACTTGCAAAGAAAGATGAGTGGGGAGAGAATGGGGCATGCCAGGGCCTCTAACCACTGCAAACTCCAGATGCATGTACCACTTTGTGCATCCAGCTTTTCCTGGGTACCAGGGAAATGATCCTGGGTTGTTAAACTTTGCAGGCAAGTACCTCAACTGTTGAGCCATATCTCCACCCCTACCTTTATTTTCATACAAAGATACTAAAACCAATTTCTTCAAACTAATTGTTTCTCCAAATACCCTTCCTAAATTTTCCTTGCCTGTCATCCTCCTCTCTGAAAACCCATGTCAGATGTCTTTAGCAGGAACTCTAGAATTTAACATTATATTTACTTAAGTGTCATCGTTTGGAGAGGTAAGGGTGAGAACCCATATAAACAAGGCTGGCAGTGAGTAAGCCTTACACTGAGGGGCAAATGGCAATGGAACCTTTTCCCAGAGCTAACAAGATGGTCTCTGCTATAACTTGATAACGGAGTTTCCTGGATACCCAGGCTCTTTTATTCCAGAGTTCACAGCAGTGGGAGTTTACAGCACCAATCCTAACTTAACTACCAAACTAATTTTTGATCCAGGAACTGGATAAAAAGAAGAAAATGCAAACTGTAGTTCTTTTGTCCTGATCCCAAACATTTCCTGTGGCCACTTTCTTCCTAATATCCTGCCAGTGATGTGTTTCTGTAATCCTTTTCTTCCCTTATTCATGCCAAATATAGTCCTATAGACCAAATTTATAAGAGATATAAATTTAAGGTCTTCAAATATAAAGATGGGTGCCTTCTCTCTCTTAGACAGCCTTTTGAACAAGGTGTCAGGACTGTTGGATGGTGAGCAACGTGGACATGACTATAAACATTTATCATTTTGAGTCAGACCCACTGTTTTAGGCTGAATATGCCCAACTGAGCTGCTTTCAAAATACTAGCTGGTCCAAAAATGCATCTTGCTTTTGTAGAGATCTGCTTCAATGCTTTTACTTTGAAGAGGCAAGATTGATAAAACTGAAATGACATAGTTCTCTCCCTTACACTTAACATAGTTTTGATGAGTTAATCAATTTTTTAGACACCTTCTTTAATGTAAATGTATCCTGCAAGACAGCGTCGATGATCTGCCTAGGTTTTTCCAGTGCCTGGCACATAAAGAACACTCACAAGCTCCTGTCGAATGAATGAGGACCAGAGGGGTGGTTGGCAACAGGGTGGAGGGCAGCGGTTGTGGGGCATATACATGAGAATAGACTCTGAGAAAGAGCCTAAAAGAGTCTATTCTCATGTATATGCACCACTTTAGTTCTATATCAGTTGCCTTTGTGCCTCTGCTTTGGGCTTCCTTGCCTCCCAGACATTCCATTTTCTTTTCCGATGATTCATTCCTTCTGCTGCTCTCCATTTCCCCAGTCATCATCTACCCTACTCTTCCTCCAGGTGACCTGGCATCTTACTCTTCCTTCTTATTTACTGGCATGTACAGATGGGTGAAGAACACCACCCACAAGAAGGGACTGCATGAGAGGAAAAGATTCTTGGCAGCTGTTTTGAGAATGCGTGTTTATCCTCACATATGCTGGCAGATGTCACAGCTGAGCAGAGGTGGTCTGTTCAGGCCTTGTGTGTGCACAGAATGTGGCTTCCAAAGCTGCATCCACATTACCAGCGCCACCTGCTCTCCAGGCCTCAGCTGTGAGCCAGCATCCTCAGCTGGACTTCCTCCTGCCATGGAAAATGCTGCACAGCTCACACTGAGCTCACCACAGGTTCCTTGTGCGGGAAACATTATTTCTCATTTTTAAGTTTTCATTACATATATTCATTTCACATGTTACCTTGTTACATGAAAACAGTTTTACACAATACATAGTATGCATTGAGCATATTTTCCCCATTCCCACCAACTCTTCCTTTTTCCCCTTCTCTTTCCCATTAGTCCTCTTCTTTCCCCTAGATGGTTTTGCCTCTACTTTTATGTCATATATACTACATGATTTTATGTATCTATATAAAATCTAGGAAGCAGGGCTGGAGAGATTGCTCAGTGGTTAAGGCACTTGCTTGCAAAGCCTGAAGGCCTGGGTTCAATTCTCTAGTACCCATGTAAAAGCCAGATGCACAAAGTGGCTCATGCGTCTAGAGTTTGTTTGCAGTGGCAGAAGGCCATGGTGTGCCTATTCTCATTCTCTCTCTCTCTCTCTCTCTCTCTCTATCTCTATCTTTGTCTCTCTCTCTTCTTCAAGGTAAATAAAAATATTTGTAAAAATCTAGGAACCACAAATACAGGAAAATATATGACATTTGTCTTTTTTTAAAAATATTTTATTTATTCATTTTCAAGTAGAGAGATGAGAGAGAGAGAAAGAGAGAGAGATAGAAAGAGAGAGAGCACCAGGGCCACCACCTTGTGGGTCTGGCTCATGTGGGTCCTGGGGAATTGAACTTGGGGCCTTAGGCACTGGAGGCAAGTGCCTTAACCGCTAAGCCATCTCTCCAGCCCGACATTTGTCTTTTTGAGACTGAATTATTTAGCTTAATATGCTTATCTCCAGTTGCATTCATTTTCCTGCAAAATGACAAGAGCTTCATTTTTCATATCTGTGAAGAAATACATTGTGTATCTATATCACATTTTCTTACCCATTTAAGGTACAACTCTCATTCCAGAAATCCAGCCTGGATTATACAAGTGATTTCCCCCTCTAAACTCTAGATTCTTTGTCCCCAATTTCTATTGATTCTCTTTGAAATATCCATAAAAGTTGCCATTTTCTGTCTAAGTCCACTATTGCCACCCTTTCAAGGGCTTGATTACTATAATGCACATTTAGTCATCTTTTTTACTCCAATATTTAAACCAAATCTACGCAGTAAATAATTGAAGTCTTTCCAGATTGCATTTTTCCCAGAGAAGCTTATGCTTCTTTCAGAAAATGAGAGCACATGGAGACTTGAAGATCTTCCACATCTCAGCATGTGACCCTTTCCTATTTACTCATCTGAATTTGTTTCCCACAATTACTCAAGGCCACTATCAGCCACTCATGTCTCCTACCTCACTGTTCTACAGTCTGGCAGTCTTCCGTCTTGGCCATTCCATGCTTCTTGGTAGAACAACAAGTATGTGTGAAGTGTGTACTCTGTGCCCAATGACCAGCACTGGCAAGGCAGACATGATTTCTGCCCTCATGCAGACATGATCTCACTTCGGATTTTCTCCTTGTCTCTGCCAGTAGTGCTCTGCCACTTAACATTTAATTACTTGCTGAAATATTGCTGACTTCTTTATATATTCATGAAGAAGTGTTTATGAATTATATAACTTGGAAAGAGCATTGTGTTAGGCAGGTGGAAGCTATAAACTCTGGAAGTTGGATATAAATGTTTCCACTATATATCCAATGCCTAGCACCATACCTAGATATGGTGGGTAGCCATAACCCCTTTGAATGAATCACATAATAAAAGGTTATAAATATTGCACCATCAGAAGTAAGAAGAGGAGAAATCAGTCAAGGAGCTTGCAGAAGGCTGTGCTTTGAAGAATAAGTAGGTTGTGCACAGACTGAGAAGTAGGAAGGACATTCCAAGCAAGCACAACACTGAGTAAAGGAGTGAAGCAGATGGCGAATCCCCCACACTTTGGTCTTCAGTTTCCACTGTAATGTGATAACAACTCCCTGGCTAGCCCTTGAGTCAGGTGCACCCATGTGACTGTTTTCAGACTTCAAACATGGGCAGAAATACTGTGTACAATTTTCACATCATCTGCTACAATGCAATAAGATTGGTTATGTTGTGAAGTCAACAGCTAAAGTGTGTTTCACACTCACAAAAATCTGATGTCAGCGGATGACTCTCTGGGGTAGCTGTTTCTTCTGCATTGGCTCAAGATTCCTGCAGGCTGTTCCCTTGCAGCACCTCCACTTTAATGCATGTTTGTGAGGTCATCATAGCAAGGGAAGCGGGTACTGGAGAGTCAATACTGGCCTCTAAAATTGCAGCACAGAAGTGACTCATGCCACATAGACTCAGAACTCATCATATGGCCATTGCAAACCACAGGATGAAGAAGTATAATCCTCTGTGTGCTCATAAACAGAAAAGGACTGCATATTTGGTAAATATTGTTAGGTTTATTATACTTGCATAAAATAAAATTACATACTAGAGGCGTAATCTCTGCTTTCCAAAGGCCAAAACATGTATGTGGTTTTGGCCAGTCTTTGACTCTCAAAGTAAAGACCTTACGGAGATACTACAAGCACAAAATAAGAAGAACTTGAGTCCTGAAATGATTTTGTGGAGCAGAGACCCTGTATCAGCCTCTAATTCCTATTTCTGGATTATTGTGTGTAAGAGAAGTCCCATTAAATTAAAGTCCCCATGTCTTGAAGTCTCTTTTAGTTTCTTAGCCTGTAGCTAAAACAATAAAGGAGGACTCAAGAGAGATAATGGCCTTTCCTTTGTCTGACAGCCTACTATTGCAACAGAAAATGGACAAAACAAATGCCAGTTCATTTATAAGCAAATGAAAAACTTCAAACTGTTTGAAGCTAAAGCAGACATTGTTTTCTAGCCTTTTCAAGGTGTAACAAATTCCTATGTCCAAAGGGCTTATTTGCACATATTTGTGAACTTACTAATAAGACCAAATGAATAAATGAGAAACTAAGTTCTAATCTAGCTATACCAGAGGACACATACCATCTTGACACAGAAAAAAGGTCACTCTCCCAATTGAAAAGGAGGTGATACTTGGGATAAAATACCCACTGAACCATTGTCCTCTCAAATACACAGGATAACATAGTGTAACCTTGTCCAAAGTAAGACGCAAGAAATATAACTGCATGGGAGATGTTTTTGTTTGTTTTTTCTTTAAGTTTACTTTTGTTATATTTCTATTATTATTCTCATTTTCTGCCTAAGTTGTGACAAGAGTGGCCTCTGATAAAGAAATAAGCTTACTTTATATTTTCATTTTAACAGATTTTTCTTTTCTTCCTGTTTCCAAGAACAACCAAGGATGTTATTGGTTTCAACAAGCAAGGTCATGATCACAGCTAATAATTTTTTATAGTCTTCTTAAACAGAGAAAGTTCACTTCCTGACCCATTCCAATATTGCATTGCAAGTATTTTGTTCCAGCAAAAATAAAGCAGGTTGGAACTATTTTCTTAGCAAACGATTTTGACTGAGGTATACATCATCAGAGAGGATTAATATTATGTTTCATATATAGATCAGAGAGGGTGACTATTATGTTACATATATAGATTAATGTCAAATAAAATTATAGTTTTAAGGGGCAGGATTTGGCAAGATAAAATAAAACAGAAAAAAATAAGTATAGGTCAAAGTACTGGAATTGGAGGACAATACGTATGCAAGGGCTGTAAGACTCACCCGGGAACAAACCAAGCATAGATGAAGAGCAGCTATCCTACCAGGTGGGTGCAGACAGTAAACCACCAATTTCAATAGCCTAGAGAGAAGGAAGGAGGGGGGTAGGAAGAAGGGAGCTACAGAGAACAGAACAGGAGAGTCCAGAGTCAGTTCCACAGTGCTCACTCTGTCTGGGGAGTAACCACCTCTCAGTCCCAGTGACTGAAACTGTAGAGGGTCAGGACCAAGGCTTAAGACAAAAATCAAAGCCTCCGGAACTTTGCACTGTGCTTTCAGTGATATGTTTAAAGAGAGAGAGGAGAGGAGAAGAGTGGAGGGAGTGGGAACAAAAGCTGCACCTAGCAGCTGCACCGGTTGAGGAAGGGTAGAGCCAAGAAAATCCTCTCTTCTGGCACTCCACCAGAGTATTGGTAGAATGTCGTTTTTATTTTTCCCCTTGTCTTTCTTTTTTTTTATATTTGTATTATGAAAAAGCATATACATTGTATGAGCAAATCCTGTGTTTAACCGTTTCCCTCCTCTCTGTCGCCTACCCACTGGGGTACTTTCTCAGTGCATATACTGGATCAGTTCATAAGTTAGGGATTATGAATTGCACCAGAGGTAGCTAGTTTTTATTTCTCTTTTTTTCCCCCTTTGTGTATTGTTGCTGAGTTGGGCAACGTCTCTGGATATTCTCCCCACCAAGAAAGCCATTTTTAAACTGCTAGGTCTGCATTTAAACATCTCTATAGGCAAAGGTTCCCTCCCTGCACCAATCACTCTGGAAACACAGAGCAAGTGTCACAGGACTATTCTCTTGAGACCTGGTCTATAGATTAGCTCTAACTAGAAGGGGGGTTGGAGTCAAAGTGACACGAGGTGGAAATGTGGTCTGAGGCATAGACCCGAGTGTGCTAAGTAGAGACAGCCTGGCACCGCACCCACACTGGGACCCACACAGTGGCAGGTCTAGCACCAACTCCCCATGCACCCCAGCTCAGCTCTCTCTCCTTAGCTTTTTTACTTCCCTTACCTAACACCTAATTTCAATCTAGCACACCAGCTTTGTGGTCCCATTCTTTCTCTGTTTTTGTTTGGTTTGATAGGCTTTCCCAAAGAACACAGGTTGACAGGGGGACCTCCCTGTCTCAGTCGCCCAAGGGCTGGAATTCTTTTGTTCTACTTTAGGCTGGAGCTGCTTTATTTCTTCACCTTTACTGTTCCTGCCATTCTGTTTCCCTTTCCCTCTCCTATTTCATTCTCTGTTGCTCTAATTCTAGTCAATCATCTTGCTCTGATGATTTCCTTTTCGTTCTTACCCTTAGTAAGAGCTATCTTAGTACACAGCATATGATCCTTGTTTCTTTACTTCGTCAAAATTATTGGTGTTGAAGAAGCATTTGTTTTCTTAATGTTTTTATATTTTAATTTATAATTAATATTTAATATTTTAATGGTTTTTAATATTTATTTGAGAGAGAGAGAAAGATACAGATAGAGAGAATGGATGTGCCAGGGCCTAGCTAAGACAAAGGAACTCCAGGCACATGTGCCACCTATGCATTCGACTTTTCGTGGGTCCTAGGGAATCCAACTGTGTTCCTAGGCTTTGTGGGCAAGCCTTACTTAACTGCTGAGCCATCTCTCCAACCTGAGACAATTGTTTTTAATTGGCTGTTACTCTATTTTCATAGCAGACTTTGACATCAATTTTGGCTGCTTCTATAATTAGTAGGCTTCTGTCAGTGAGCTAGAGATTGAACTCAATGCTTTGAACACGTAGGCTGAAGGTTTAGCAGCCAGCAATACCATTGGTCCCGTGGGGAAAGATGACATCTTGATCCTAGTACAATCTAGTCCCACCTGAATATTAAAGACACTTCCACTGAAAGAATGAGGGTGATTGAAAAATATATAAATTCCTGAAGTTGTAGGACAATACCTATGCATGGATTGCTAGAACCTCCAGGGAATAAACCAGGATATTTGGGGAACACCTAGCCTACCACATGAGGACAGAAAAGAAATCCCAGATGAGCAAAATACAAGAAACATGAAAAATTAATGCAACACAACTTTTCAAAAACTTGCCAATTTCATACCAATGAATTCTAAGTAGAATGAATTGGATAAAAATCTCATATTAGGTATGCAAATAGTTTTCAAAGTAACTATAGATGGTGTGAATAAAGCTTCTGAATGAATTAAAAACATAAGCAAATAACTGATAGGTATAAGAAAGCTAATAAAGGATATGAAAGAAGAATTCAATAAAAATGAAAAAAAATCAAATTGCAATTTAAAAAAAAAATAAAAGCTCAATGAGGCAAATTTTAAAAAACTCAACAGAAGTTTTCAGAAAATCCTGAAACCAGATTTAGAAAGCTAACCCATTAGACCAGGGCAATGTACCACCAGACTCTTGCGGTGTTCCCTGCCAGCATAGCCTAGCTGTGAAACTTAGCTCATGGAGTATCAAGGCCCGGTGTGTCAGTCCTGCTGCAGATTGCCAGGAAAAAGGAGATGAGAGTGGAACCCACATATGTAACTCATCTTCCCCATTCACGAATCGTCCAGCTTATTACAACACCAGGAAGAAAGTAAGAGTAAGAAGCCCAGAGAGGTCAGGCACATCCCACCCAGAGCTAGGGAAGACAGACTTCAGGTTCCCCATCTGTAAAAAGGTATCTTCAGTGGATATATTAGCTCTTATAGACATGTTAAGAAGCTTCTTTGGTGACTAGGTCACCCAGCAGTCTCTAGGTTGAGGTGCAATATGGGATGTATAGTAGTAAACACAGTAAACATGAAATGTGCCTTCTTTAAACACTCGTGAGTGCA
The DNA here is from genome assembly GCA_004024765.1 of Zapus hudsonius. NCBI lineage: Eukaryota > Metazoa > Chordata > Mammalia > Rodentia > Dipodidae > Zapus > Zapus hudsonius. The sequence goes on along the minus strand of PVHP010016814.1, from coordinate 22,223 downwards.
TGAGTTAGTGTTGACTGTAGGTATAACGCTGTGGAGCAAACCTCTAGAACCTAGTAATCGTTCTTAATGGAAACTTCATTTGTTGGTTACTAACTTCTCTTTTTTCTTCAGTCCTGGTAATTATCATTTCACTCCTTTTCTATGACTTCTTTTGTTTTTCTTGACTATTTTATATGTCATTTAAGTAACATTAAGCAGGGATGAAACAAAACAAAAAAAAGTCCACAGAATTTGTTTGAAATACAACATAATGAAGCATATACTAATAATAAAGAAATTAAATTTAAAAATTATATTTTATTCTAAGTGAATGTAAATCCAGTAAAGAGTTTTAAACTGGGGGTGGGGGTGGTTCCATGATCTAAGATAAGATGTTAAAGTTACTCAGCTAAATGGAGAATGGATTTGAGGCATGGACGATTAATACCGTAAGATAAGGTGTAAGAAATACAGGCAGAGGAAAAGGAAGACGTGTCCTTCAGGCCTGTGGAATGTAGTCCCAAGGCTCCTGACTCCTAAGTGTATTGATTATAGAGTGAGGTGAAATTAACATATCATTTAACATATTGATGTTAACACTGCTTAGTGCTTGGTTCAGGGGAACATAAGAAGTCATTTTTTATCCAGTTCCTCAAGCATAATTGTTCCAGATGCACCGTTGTACTTGTTTCATCACAATCACATCCTTTCTGCTCCACACATTTTCTGTCTGAAAGGATACATTGCCAATCTAGATTCTCAAGCTAATTCTTTCCAGGCATGCTCACTCCAGTTCCTTTCTTACAGAATCTAGAAAGATTCTTCCAGAACCCTGTAAGTGAACTAATTGGTGCACTTTCACCCAGTTTAGGGCCCCTAGCTAGCATGAGGATTATGACAACACTCATCTATCTGCCCCTCCCATAATAGTATTTCATAGGCCTGGGTATCTGGAATACCTAAAATATTTTCTCCATTGTGTTTTTTTTTTTATACAAAAGTTACTCTTTTTAATACTAAAAGTATGGTTGTGGGGACAGTTGGACCAAATTATCAATGTTTATCCTTTAGGTGCAATGCTTATCCATCTAACTACTAGAGTAGTTAAAGTAGAAGTTCCTCTGTCTTGGTAAAAGAAGGTAGAGGGTAGTGGCCCTAGAGAAAGTGGTTTTGGTACAGAGGCCTATTTCACAGCTCCAGCTATGTAAGCATCCTGCCACCTCACCAGTTGTTCACAATGATGGAAACAGTTCCTGTGAAACAAAACAAAGAGTGTGTGCCGAAATCCCCCACAGCTTCTGCTGATTGACTGGAGTTGAGAATGGGCACAGGGAGCTGTAGGTAGAAGCTCACTCCACTCACAAGCAATGGCTAGCTTCTCTCAGACAATATGGGCTACTGGCGTTTAGCCAGGAAACATTGGTCATGAAAGTTTTTTTTAAATTTATTTAGTTTATTTTTATATATAGCATTGTGATGGTTAAGTTTATTGGTCAACTTGATCTATGTAATAATCTATAGTAATCTTGGGCGGATCTCTGAGTTTGCCTGCAGAAAAGATTGACAAAGTCCTTTTGGGATTTTGGAGAAGGGAGGAGTGCCCTTCTCCAGAGTGAGCCCTTCCCCCAGTGGGTGGGCCTTCCAAGGGGAATAAATATAAGGAAACTTGAGGTGAAAGAAAAACCCTCTTCCTTCCTCCCCCGGCTGCTAGTGCTTATTCTTGACTTGCATTCGCATCCTGCTCTCCTATCCTTCCTGGACATCAGAACCCAGTTTCCTCTGTCTCACATTGTGGACTGAAGAGCAGCCACTTCCCAGGAAGCCATCAGGCCTTCTGAGCTGGATTGGGACTGCTGAGGCCTCCAGCCACATGGACTGAACAGCTACTGGTTTCTTTACCTGTGGGCCTGCAGATTGCTATTGTTGGACTGTCGTAAGCTACCCCAATAAATTCCTCTCTTACTACAATCCATTCTATCAACTCTGTTTCCTCTAGAGAACCCTGACTAATACAAGCATGCAACTTTTTTGTTTTTAGCAAAAAATGGAAATTATTAGTGCATGCAACTCAACAGTGCAGGATTTTTATAAGCCTAATGGATTTTTGGTGAATACATATCATGGCTCTGTTTTTTCACTTCATTTGGCTTTGTGATCTCCTTGGTGGAGAGAGGTTCTTTAGCAGACATAGTCTCCCAGTACAGAAACCAAAGTGGAAACAGAACTCCATAGTTTGAACAAACCCCACAAGAGGGGCTGTAATTAGACCACCATGTGCAGCTCCGAAACAATGGCTGTCTGAGGACTGACCAGTGACTTATGTTGCTTTGCTCAGAGCATCCTGGCTTGTGTGCTCACCAGATTGGGGGGTGGGAGGGAAGTGTGGGTTTACCTCCATCTAAACCACATGGGCAGGGATTAGGAAATCAGAGAGAAGAGTAGAAGTAGTCCCCAAGGAAGCTCTGAGAGAAGAAAGGATACTGGTGCAGTGGCTATCTACTATGCATCACTGGCCACTGCACAAGGTTAATAGCTCAACCTGGTTGCAGAGGGGTATTCAGCAATGCATTGCCATAAGTGCTATACTGGTAGGACCACAGGTCTTCCTTAGCTAGGGCAGTTAGTAATCATGCCCAGTGTCCCAGAAAAATTGTTAACCTCCCACCTCTTAACTTTTACAAGAGTCTTGGTTGGTATTATACATTCTAAGGCTGACTTAACAATAATTTGTATCTGTTCAAACACACAAATACACACACACACACACACACACACACACACACACACACACACACAAACCCACAGGACAGGAGATGACTAATGGTGGGAAAGAATAAGGTGTAGTTCAAGGGTGACATTTTTGCTCCATCTGGAAGATGTTGGAAAGTTCTGGATAGCTGAGGAAGGTAAGTGTGTTCCAAGTAGCAGGAACAGTGAATGATCATTTGGTGCAAATGGTTCCAACAGGATGGAAGGGGCATAAGAGGAGTGAGTGGGTGCAAGGGTGAGAACCATGGGTATATAACTAAGCACTAAATAATGAAAGAATAAGCACCACATTCAAACAATCTGATCTAGAGAAGTTTAAAAAAAGAGAAGAACACAGTCTGATAAATTCCTGATCCTGTGAAACAGCCAGCCTCACCTCACTGGGACTCAAGCACCTGCTTCGGGAGCTGTAAAAAGACTCTCAGGATGAGAAATGGACTCCACCTGGTACAGACATATATCACTGGCTTAGACCATACGTCATTTGTGACACAAGTAATCAAACAGTTGTGTTGTATAAAATGTTTTCTGCTTTTCCTCCTCATGAGATACACCACAGAAAAGGCAGATAGAAGTGGATCTCTCACGGGATGTCAGCAGAAGCAACACATTTTTCAAAACAGCTGGTATAAGTTTGTAAATTGTATCCCAGATATGCTGGTTATTTTTTATATTATTATCTTCATTCATCCAAAAGGAGGTTCGGTTCTTTAGTGTTAAATTGTTATGTCTGCAGTTTGAGAGGGAAAAGTGTAAGCATGCATTTTTATTACCTATGAGAATATAGTGTAGCTTCTTCCTCATCTTATCATTTCTAGTCATTATATCACAGTCCTCTATCCCCCAATGCCAAACCGAGGATGCTGAAGTTTATGATAATGAATCAAGGAGTTGACTGTGTAATAATTTCACTTTGTGTATAATAGCTAATTATTCTCTGGAGTGCCTATGTGAGCATGTGAGGTTAAATATCATTATGTAATTGAATAAAAATGAGAGAGAGAGGATAAAAATCAAAAGAAATGAATCCTTTTTTTAGGCATGACAGCTGATGGAACAGACTGATGCTTCCATGTGGTACTATTTGGGTGTAAGGGAAGTTTGATCAGCGATGCAGACATTTCTCAGGTTTGATAGTGAAGTCTATTCTCTTACCATATCTACGTGACATCTCCTTCTTCCCTGAAATGTTTCTGTTTCCTTGAAGTTCATTTTAGACCATGTTACCTTTCTTGGAGTTGGCATCCATTAATCTGCAGGACTTACTTTGCTATTCATATAAGATTTAAGTGTGTAAAGCTGTGACTCCTTCGCCAAGTCTATATTTTTTATCCTCATGGATGATTTCAATATCCCTCTGAAAACATCATCCATCATTCTGGCCTCACAGTTCCTTGACCTCCTCAACTTCCATAGGCCTTATCAGCCCACAGCCACCCACTCGGATGGGTGCATCCCGGATCTTGTGATCACTGCTTACTGTGCAACTTCTCCAGTTGTCTGCATCGAATTCCTCAGCTTTATCTCCCATTTTCTCTCTCTCTGCCACAACACCTGTGCTTGGATTCCAACCAGCACTACAATCTTTACTTTGGTTCATTATTTTGAACTTTCATTTTTCCTCATTTACCTAATAATTGTGTGTTGCATCGTTATAACTACAACCTTAGGGAAAAAAAACTTTTTTTCCTCCATTCTAATCCATCTTCTACCCCTCCCCCAAAATATCTCTCATTACCCTACTATCTCCATTGCAGAGAGACAGCACAATGAACCTTGAAGAAAAGAGTGAATATCTTCTAACTGACTCACATTAAACTCAGGTCCACTAATACTGAATATTAATAGTGATTGGTTACAATTATTATTATTATTTGTTGCTGTTGTTTTGAGGTAGGGCCTTGCTCTATCTCAGGCTGACATGGAATTCTGTAGTCTCAGATGGGCCTTGAACTCAGAGAGATCCTCCTACTTCTGCCTCTGGAGTGCTGGTATTACAGGCATGTGCCACAACACCCAGCAACAATTATTTTTAATTACTATCATATAGTCACTTTTCACTCTCCAAAATGTAACTGTTACATTTTTCCTATCTCTTCAAAGAGCCAACCTCCATCCTAAGATGACAGTTACCCTCTCTGCACTCAGTTTTTCTCACTCCCATCTCAGTGAACAGTACCAGCACCTGGGTACATTGTGCCTCTGCTGGATCATATGTTCATCCTGGAATATTCCACCCATGTGTCAGTTTATCCTTCTGTGCTGAATTATTTCCACCATATAAACACATTTCTTTCATTTCTTCCTTCATCTTCTGCCATTTGCCTAGCTTCCTTTTGGAGAAAACTTTTCAAAAGTATTGACTCCTGGGGCTTAAGAGATGGCTCAGCAGTTAAGATGTTTGCTTGCGAAGCCCAGTGGCCCAAGATGATTCCCTGGTACCCACATAAAGACAGATGCACAAAGTGTGACATTCATCAGGAATCGGTTTGTAGTACAAAGAGGCCTCCCTGACATGCCTATTTTTCCTCCCTCTCTGCAAATAAATAAATAAAACTCTTTTAAAGTGCTGACTCTTACTGTCTGTATTCCTTCTCAAGTCTACCCTTGCCTCAGACTATGCAAGCTGGCCTCTACTCTTCTTGTAAAACTGCAGCACTGGGCCTACAATAACACACCTTCTGTCACATTCAATGCTACCTGGTTGTCTCTATCTGACCAGGCGTCTCATAGATCTGCACCATAGTTGACCGTTCCTCTTTGAGAATACACTTTCCTCTCTTGAGCTTCCTATGACCTTGCAAGCCATTTCTCCTTCACTGGCTTGCCCTCCTCTGCTCAATCTACAGTTGTTCCTGGATCTTCTTCCAGGAATCTCCTTCCCATCTAATCTCAGGGCACTCTCTGTGCCATTCATGTCTTATCTTAAATATCACCTTGCACAGAGATCATTTCCTGTCAACTCCTTCTTCATTGCCCAGAAACACTATTGCATATTATCTTGCTTTATCTTTATTACAGCTCTTAATATAGTTATATTTATTAGCTTATTGCTTGCCTTACCCTACTAGAAAAAAAAATTCCATGCAAGTAGAGAGCTTGTTTCTCTTCTTCTAAATGGTGGCTAATTTGAACTATTTCTTGAATGAATGAGAAAATGAGTGCAGCTGTACACATTGAAAAGCATCATTTGTTCACTAAAACTGAACCTCCATCATTATATTTCTCAAAAAGCATGTTATGTCATATGTAAAATACTTCTCTACCTTTCCACAAAATAATGTTGATTTTCTTTTAAATTTTCATTCAAAGAGTTCCTAGAATTTAAGAATATTTGAGAAACCATTGCCTCTATTTCAGTATCTCATTTCAAATCATAACCTTGAAACTATAGTGTATATTTTTAATAGGTTAAGACCCAATTCTAGGCTGTGACAGAAATAATTTAAGGGAAATGGGAGCTCTGATTACCACAGGCAAATATACCACAAAAAAATGGTTTTATCGGCCTCAGACTTAAACTTAAATATTGATTTATATTTAAATAAATTTTAATTTACATCTAAGTTTAGATTACTTTTTGTGACATTATTTAGCACAAAATAATTACTGCTTTTTACATAAGTTATGCTTATTCTTTCTTTTAAAAATGGGGTTATCCAGGTGTGTTGGCACACATCTTTTATCCCATCACTTGGGAGGCCAAAATAGGAAGATCACTGTGAGTTTATGATCAACCTGAGACTAAATAGTAAATTCCAGGTAAGCCTGGGCTACAGTGAGGCCATACCATGAAAAATAAAATAAAATAAACCGTGGCTAATTCTTTCACTTAATTTATAATACTGAGAGCAAAAATAAATTTTGGAAATTAAAATCTAGAAATTTGGTGGATTATTTTTAATTCAGTACATTTTTTTACCTGAAGAGTATATCATATTCAAAACCCTGTCCATTATTAGTTATACATTCATAAAACTTAGATAAAATTTTGTAATAGCTTGAAGACTCATGTGCTTTTGTGAAAAATCAGATGTCCATATACATAAAAGTAGAAGTGAAACCACCAAGAAGAATGAAGTGGGAAGGAGAGAGAAAGGATGGAAATGAGAGGCATGGAGAGATGGACTCAAAGTATATTATATCCATAAAAAATGACTTTATGAAACCTAATACCTTGCTCAGTGAATATATACCAATAAAAAAATAAAATACAAAACAGACAAAACCAGGGTGTGGTCATTTGAATGTGATAGTGTAAATGTGTAGTCCTGGGTATTTTATTAAAATTGAGTGGGCAGCTTCAGCCCCTGACAGACAGATTCCTGCTTAGAGGAGGCATGTCCAGCCCTAAGGTGTCCAGAGAGTACTTTGAGCTCTGGTGGTGGTGTGTTGTTGGTGCTGGTGTTTTGCTTAGTGCAGTTGCTTTTCTCTCTGCCTTGAATGTATGGAAGTAAGCAGTTTCTTCCACCATTGATGGAACTTCCCCTGGATCTGTAAGCTTGAATTAAATGCCTTCCTTCCATAAACTGTGTCTAATTGGATATTCGTCCCAGCAATATGGAGCTGATTACAACAAGAGGCTAGGGAAATAGCTCAATGGTTAAAGGTGTTCAATTCCCCAGTATGCACATAATGTCAGATACACAATGTGGGCACGTGCACCTGCAATTCATTTGCAGTGGTAAGATGCCTTACATGCCCATTCTTTCTCTCTCTTCCCCACCCTCTCTCTGTTGGGCCCCAGCCTAACTGAGTAACATTAAGCTAAATTTTAGAATATGGAATAAAGCCGGGCATGGTGGCACACAACGTTAATCCCAGCACGGGCATGGCAGCACATGCCTTTAATCCTAGCATGAGTGTGGTGGCACACGCCTTTAATCCCAGGAGGCAGTAGTAGTATCTGATAAGCCTTGATCCTGTTTGTTGATACTTTGCTCTGCTGTGCTCTGCTGATTGGCTCCCGCCAAAAGGTTTGAATCTTATTGCTTGAGAGAAATAGGCTGAACAATGCAGCCTTGGGTTATAAAAGGGTTTTGGGTGCTGGAGTGAGATGAGATTTGCCCGACATAGCTCCCGGTCGTGTGTCTGTCTGACCCTATGCCTCACCTCTCCCTGATGGAGCCCTTTCTCCTGCTGGCCTGCAAGACTTGGGCTACCCACAGGGTCTCTCTCTCTCTCTCTCTCTCTCTCTCTCTCTCTCTCTCTCTCTCTCTCTCTCTCTCTCTCTCTCTCTGCGGTGTGCCTCTCAAATAAATGAATACCAGCAACAGCAAAATCTTTTTTAAACAAGACAAAATCATTTTTAAAAACATATTGGATAAGGAATTTGCTCAAGTATAGCAATAGCCAGAGCTGCCAAATATCTCTCTCAGCATGTGAAATAAGTTCATATTTCTTAAGGTCTGCTCATTTTTATGACAAAATTTCTGACTTTGCAGTAGATTATTTATACCATAAATAAGAACACATTATATTCAACCTCTCAGAACAAATGCTGGCTTTTACTGACCAATATACATGCTAACTCATGCTGAAGTCCCTATCAGACAAGCCTGAAGGAACAAGGAAAGCACATTTCAATGGAGCGTGTTCTCATAACAGTCTGTTGTGGAAAGTTTTTCTAGCTACCATTACTAATCTAATGTTAATCCACACATAGTGAGGAAATAAGATGAATACAATCCTTCCAAGTGAGAATATGAAGAATGTGCAATTGAAAATTTGCTACCTAAAATTTAGAAGGTTTGTAAAATTAAGTGTTGTGGAGAAGTCATTGAAATAAAGATACAGAGCCAATGTAATCCTTAGCTTGGGAATGCTAATTGAGTTTTTAACTTATTAGATATAATACTGACTGACTTAGAAGTAACCTTCAAGTAAGGGATAATGAAGAAGAAGGTGATAAAAACAACAGCAATAATAAATAATTAACTGGCATAGGGCTCATTGGCATTTTCCAGCATCTGACCAAAAGGATCTCTCCTGTTCCTGAATAATTCTTTAAAAAATTCCTTGTGTCTCACATTACTGGTAATGTCTATTTTTCCAGTTGCATGCATTTTATGGGAAACAAATGAAACATTTGTTTCAGCTAATCTATGCTATTGAGGTAATATACCTGAGCTAAATATTGTCCTCATATATTAAATATAGGTCTTAAAGCTTCCCTTTATAGTAATATCTGTCATTTGATTTTTTCCAAATCATTACTCTTCCAATTCATTCCTTTCATCATAGTCAAACATCCACTGAGACCCCATGGTTTCTCACCTGGATGTTAATAAACCACTCCTTTGAAGCTGCTCAACTACTACTGTACAGCCAGGAGGCTGTAGGAAGGATGATGGACATATACTAGCCCTTGTCATCCCCACCATACCAATCCCACTGATCACAGCCACATAACAGTGATAAACTCAAGTCTCATAACAGTTATAAACTAATATAGCGAATAAACAAAGCTCCTTACTGCTTGGGTATATCAAAGTAGTTTGTAAATCCAGCTTTCAAATTGCATATGGTAATCACAGGAGATGATTAGAAAATAATGCAGAAGAAACGTTAAAGTACTACATTCTCCCTATTTAATTTTTAGTAATTGCTGGCACATATGCTCAAGACCAAGACAATAGGGAGAATATGGGGGAAAAAAGCTCCAGAATTTACCCATTTTTGACTCCCTTGACGAGGAGTGTCTGCAGGAGGAACAGAATAAGGAAACATCTCAGCATGACTGTTACACTTGAAAATTTTACTTCCAAAATAGGAATTGGAAACAAAATGCCTGTCCCGAAGAGTAACTGCAAGTGTTTTATTTTTTTAACATAGATTCCTAACACTGATTTAAAAAACTCTTGAAAATGAAGTCCAGACATTCATATTTGAAAAGGTTTCCACAGGATTATGAACTGCAGTTTCTCTCAGGGTTATTCAGGGAAGCCTCTGCCACAGCTTACATAAAACACTTCATCACAGAAAGTCTCCAGCCTTCACAAAGAACTCTTGGGCAGGCACTGTGGTTCATCGGTTGTTGGGAAGGGCATTTCTGGAGATCTCCTTTGGTCCTTCAGTTTATATCACACTTCCACCACTTGCAGTTACAAATGAATTCTGGAAAACAATGGGGAAATCAAGATCCTACACTGCACTTTAGAATGAGAACTCAGTCTTGCCCAAGTAAAGCATTATTGTCTTGGCAACAACCTTCCCACATCCTTACCCTTGATCTCTCCTGTGCTTTTGTTAGAAAAAAAATGAAAGGAAAATTTGGGCATATGTTCAATTGGGAGTGGAGTAGGTCTCATTTCATTCTGAAACAAGATACATGATGTTGGCTGTGATGATTTCAGAGATCCTTGCTTTGAAGATGATAGCAGAGGGGAAGGATTGAAGCGTGTGGCGGAATCAATGCAGACATCAGTTTTATTATCATAGATGCATCTTTGGTTTGCAGACGAGGAGAGAGAGAGGCAGCTGCAGGTGAGACAGCACTCATTTAAGAGGCGTACTTGGCCGACCCTGGCATCTTTAAAGTGTTTGCAGCTGTTTGAGATGTGTGTCCTGCATATTTGCATCATATTTATAGTTTTTCTCCTTCTGCTCGTGGATTCACAAAGATAATGTACAAGAGGAATTTATAAGGAAATTTAGTTTTGTGATTTTCAAATCACAAAAATGTGAAATATCAGCTTTCAATACCTGAAATTTTTTTTGAGGTTCTTCTCTTTCCTTCATCAGATTCATTTACTTGAATAATTCAGCAGATGTTATTTAATTGATAACCTGATACATGGAATGACTTCTTAAATGGGAAGAATTCCCAATAAAAAGATTGCTTTCCATTCACTGTACATTAGAGTAACAGCAGAAGAATGTAGTAGTTTAATTACAGGAAAAACAGTTCCAACTACTTACTCATGTTTGAAGACAGTAGTTTATAGGACTGCATCAGAATCATCTAGGATTAATTTTTAATTCTAGAGTTTTCTCTTTTAAAGTTATAGCATCTGAAAGTCTTTTTAATGTCTCCCGGTTATTTAATTACTAATAATTGAACACATTCATTGTATTTTATGTGAAATGGAATTATGTTTCTGGATTTCACTGTTTATGAACTATCAATATTTCTATGATGTTTATGTAAAATGAAGGGATATTAGAGTATATAAAAGTGTTGAAAGGACTTTTATGTTCTTTACTAATATTATGGGATAGAAGTTATTTTTATTCTCATTTCTCAATTAGGATGTATAATGCCTAAGTGGAAAAATAACCTGCCTACAACTTCATAGCTGGTAATCTTGAAATATAGGATTCTAAAGCATGCATTATGATTCCTGAACCCACCTCTTAACCATTGCACTGTGGCACCTCACTTATTGCAGACAGGGGCATGCATGGTGCCACCCTGGATATGTTCTATGCCATTCTTGAGACAAAGGCACATTTGACTTAGAGGTAAAAAGTATTTGTGTAGGCAATTGTGCTTGTCTCTGTTGGAAATTTTAGAGTTTTGTTATTATTTACCAATTGTTCTTCTTTGGGGCCAGACAAAAATAAGATGACTTATTTGTTTTTTGCTTACTGTCAATTGAAAATCTTGAAACAGCAAGTGGAAATTTTCCATTTATATGTTGTTTATGTGCCATTTAATGGTATATTAACTAATGTGATAGAGAAATCATGGTTCTTGAGTCAGACAGGTCTGGTTTAACATACTGGACATATTCTCTCTCTCTCTCTCTCTCTCTCTCTCTCTCTCTCTCTCTCTCTCTCTCTCTCTCTCTTTCTCTCTCTCTCCTCCTGCCTTTTTCATTACCTCTTTTTCTTATAACACAAAGATTTGTAGTTTGTAGAAATCTTGCAGGAGACTCTATAGCAAAGCTTGTAAAGCACCTAGCAAATCTATTTCTTAAAATATTCAATTGAAACGGAGTAAATGTTAATTCTCTCTCCATCTTTTCCTGTCCTGTTACTTTGTTTTAAACCCTGGTTAATGACAGTTTTATGTAACTGCTATGAAGTCTGAAGGAAATTGAAATTGTCATCAGTCAAAGTCAGGATAATGGATTATATTTACAATGTTATCCCAAACCCTCCAAATATGGCAGGCACACACACACACACACACACACACACACACACACACACACACACACACACTTGCATGAACACATATACTGGGTAAACAGCAGCATAAGCACAAATAAGTTTATTTGAATAGATATTTATCTATTTATCTAGATATTTGTCATTGGTACCAATCACTTACTGTAGTAGGCTAGCTTATTTCTATTATTCAAAAGTGTACCCTAAGTATACTTTCTGCTTAATTGTTGATGATAAGATATGACCACACACCTGTTCATACTAAACCTTTTCATGTTATTTCCTCCTTTTTTCTATATGTGTCCAACCCCTATTTCATCTTTGAGGTACTTTATACTACCACTGTTTATAGAATTAAAAATGCCTATATCATCTTATTTTTAAATGTACTTAAATAATCTATGCCACTAATCATATGAGAATTTAATAAACTTGTTAGTAATGTGGACTGATGTTTAATTATTTCATTTTAAGTATATAGAGTCTGATTCATAGTGGTGAATTTTCTTGAGTTCAGATGGACTCTCAGTCTCTAACTCAAAATATATTTAACATTTGTGATATATTTCAAATTTCCTAAATAAATAATATCACTAGTATCCTTTATGTGGAAAATATATACTACAGAAATAAAATATGTTTTGCATATTTAAAGTGACCTAACGTGGGCTGGAGAGATGGATCAGCAGTTAAAGTGATCTAACCTAATGATATGACTAGATTAAATAGACTCATTTGAAAATCTGAATCTTCTCAGATCTCTCCTTGCTCTTACAGAATAATAATAATGACTAACAATGGTAATAATATCTTACATTTATTGAAGTCTTGACATATTGTAGATGGACTTTATTTTATTGTATTCTTACCACATAACATATTTGTTATCTCTTTTGAGTGGATCTCAATATCTGTTTTGTTATCTGTTTTGAATGAAGGAAAGTATCCTACTTTCCTTTTGGGATCCACCCTGTCTTCTTTCTACTTCTGGTGTAATTAACACTCAGCTCACAAAGTGGATTCCATCATCCACACTTAACCAACTGCATTCTTGAGGCCTTGGTAATAGTTCAGTGGTAGATATGGGCAGAGTCTGCAATTTGCTTTTCCTTATAAACTAGAAAATGGCTGTTTCATAGAGGCTAGAACACACAAAATTTGGGGGCTAGAGACAAAGGGAGTTAGTGACAATGATGCAACTGGAAAGAGACATCATGTATGTTAGTCCTTGGGCCTTGATCCCATGGAGACCAAGATGAGTGATGTGTAGCAGTGGGTATGAGTCACATCGGAAGGGAACTGATTTTGGGGGGAAATCACTTACATACTAAGGTTAAGCTTTCTCTTTGTCATTAAAAGAGACAGTAACTTACTGTTCAGGATTGCTTGCTGCAAAAACACTTCCGAGAGACAATCCAGGTAATGAGCAGTGGTCAGTCAGGACTTCACATTCTTGATATATTCCACAAAATGTATAATGAGTGTAAGGATCATGGAGATTGGCCTTCCAGCTGAAAATACAAGTAGGCAGTCCAACTAACAAACAGTCTTTTTCTCTGGAATTTGAGACTGGAAAGGTATTATGTGGCCATTTCTGGAGTTATCTCATAATAACCAATAAATGGGAAGTTTGAAAAAGAAGACAACATGGTCAGAGATGAGAAGTCAAGATGAGAAGTGGAGATTAAACAAAGTTTCAAGTGAAGCCCAAGCCAGATCTTCTCAAGAATTCTCCTTCCTGTGAGCTAATTGGGGTTTCTTTCATTAACAATTAAAAGGGCTTTGACTGATTTGGCGGTTGACATGCCTTGTTTCATCACATCAGCCCATGGGAAGATGTCATTCTCTTGACCTCATAGATGAGCAGTATATGTATCCTGAACACTAACACAGTGACCAAGGTAGAGACAGGTCTGTTCATGGCAAGATCCATGCCATTCCATTTGTTCTCTTGCTCTTAGAATAAGTGATTCATTTCAGACTTAATGATTCAAAGTTGCTGTTTTAGAACATAGACTTTATATGCTCTCAGGTGAGTTGGAACAAGTGGTTATGGACCACTTGCTAAAAATGTATGCCTTGGAGCCGGGCGTGGTGGCGTACATCTTTAATCCCAGCACTTGGGAGGCCGAGGTAGGAGGATCGCCATGAGTTCAAGGCCACCCTGAGACTACACAGTGAATTCCAGGTCAGCCTAGGCTAGAGCGAGACCCTACCACAAAAAAAAAAAAGAAAAAAAAAGAAAAAAAACTTAAAAATGTTTGCCTTGGAAGATGTGATTTCAAAGACACTGATGTCTAACATCCTGCTGTCATATCCTTATGGAAAGGTTTTACTCCTGGAAGAATAATGCTCGAAGCTTTGTCAGTTATGTAAAGTATAAATCAAAGGAAAGTCTTTTCTTAGAAGAGTTTTATTGAAGGAATGAGAAAAGTAGTATGTTGAGCTGGAGGGGGACAGAAGACAATCTTGGCATCATATTTTACCAATACTTGGTTATGACCAATTAGGTACCTCAGCTTATATAAAAGGATACATGAGAAAGTTTTAAAAATGACCTTCATATATGTACTTAACCAAGACATACATATGTCTGCTGGTTACTGTGGTTTATTAAACATAAATGAAAATGGTTGATTTAATTGTTGATGTTGAATAGATATATTGCCATACGATTAGTTAGATAAGATTATGAATTGCTCAAAGGTTACAGAGACATACATAACACAAAGAGAGCTATTCTTCACTGTTTCCCTGAATAACCATGTAAGCAAATCACAGATACTCGTGTCCCCACTGTGAACCTGGTTGAGAACTATGTCTCCTCTCTCCTCTCTTTTTTCTCTCTCCTTCTTGTCTCTTGTCTACGTGGATTATAAATTGCCTTGAAAAATACTCATTATTTTGCAAAATTAAGAACTATTTATCTGCATAACTTCAGAGGCCTCTTCCACATAACTACTGTCCTCTAAGTGGTATCTAATACAGAGTAAGTGTTTCTTAATTCCTAACGCTTTCAGAATTTTTTCTAAAAGATTACTGTCATGGTTTGATCCAAGTGTCCCCCCAAAACAAATGAATGTGTTCTGAATGATTGATCCCCAGCTGATGGCAGTTTGGGTTTTACAACCTCGCTGGAGCTGTGTTGTTGGGGCGGGCAGTGCTATGGCGAAGGTGATGTCCACCCCTCTGCTCATGCCATCATTTTCCCTTCCATGATGAAGTCTCCCCTCAAGTCCATAAGCCAAATAAACCCTTTCCTCCACAGCAGCTTTTGCTTGGGTTCTTTCTGCACAGCAACAGAGAAAGCTGACTGCAACAATTACTGAGCCTTTTTCTGTAATAGTTTCATTCATGTAAAGACTGAGAAGGGGACTAGCCAGTTTGTTGGACAAGAAGTAAGATATCCATTTTCATTTGTGGAATGGGTTGTCATTACCTCAAAGCGTACAGTGCTACAGGAATGCAAGGTAAACTTTGAATGCTGTGTGTTGTGTACACTCACCACAGTCACAGCCAATACTGTGAGCTCCTGACAGTCTTCTCAAATGAGTACTTACCCCTTCTGAGACAGCAACATGGAATAAAGAAAGGATCATGCAAAATTTGTAAAACATAACCTACCACCAAAGAGTTTTTCTCAGGAGATTATTATTCCATCTTTATTACTTGCTTAAGGTAATTTGGAGATATATTTGTAATTTTAAAAAGTGTATCTCCAGGGCTGGAGAGATTGCTAAGTGGTTAGGTGCTTCTTTTTTTCCCCAGAGGCCTGAGTTGGATTCCCTAGTACCCATGTAGTACTGGATGTACAAAGTGGTACATGTGTCGAGTTTGCAACAGCAAGAGGCCCTGGCATGTGCTCTTTCTCTTGCACTCTCCCTCCCTCCCTCCTTGCAAGTAAATGAAAATACTTTTAAGAAATATATCTCCACACTACTCCGTAAGAGAAACAATTTTCTCAGACCCATAGTACTACACACTCAATATTATATACAATGGTCAGGATGAAAACTGGAGCAGGCATCAAAGATATTTAAATATAATCCTTGTGCGTGGTTGTGCGAGAAGATAGACTGGGATAAAGTGTGGGAATGAGGAGTCTTTTGAAAGTGAGATAATAGCGTACAGACACTAAACTGATACTTCCTCTAAATCAAGAGTCATTTTAGTATCTCCTGATGGAAGTTCATCTTAGGATAGGAGAGAGCTTTTCTTCAGCTTCTAAGCAATGCAGTAAAGCCTGGAAATCAGATGTGGGTGTGATTGGGGTGGGAGCCAGGGTTTATTTTTCCTGCTATTATATAAAACTGAAGGACTCAACTTCTACAATTTCCTCTAGTATAGAGCGGATGTGGGGAGTGTGGAACACTTTTAATCAGTGAGGTCGACGAAGATGAACAGGAATGCAAAGGACCCAAGACAGCTGCAGACAGAGGCATGGTAAAATAGAGACGATGATTCTGAGGGTCACCAACACCTACCACCATAGGTCCTCTCCAAGGGCTGCAGTGGCAGGCTGTGGTCACTCCTTAGCAGAGGCTGAGGCAGCCCTTGGGAAGGCCATAGGAGATGTAAGAATGGTAGTCCACAAGGAGCTCTAGTATGGCCTTCACTGGTGGTCAGGTCCCAGGATCTGACAACAGTGAATTTTATCAAACTGCAGCGATAGGAATGAAAGACCCTGCAGGCAGAAGACTGAGAAGTTCCCTTTCTCCAGAACCTCATGTCATCCCCTCCCCCCACAAGGATGTGCAAAATTGCCCACATTCATCTTAAAGCAATTTTAGTGACAAGAAGAGAGAAAGTAGAGGTCAGATGAGATCTCAGAATTTACTTACATGAGAGTTTCAAACTTGAAAAAAGTGGTTATTGAAAATATTAGCGCTCTTTTCTTCTCAGCTGACAAGTTAGGAGCTTGGAGTACTGTTTAGACTAGTCAAGATTAGAGTAACAAACCCAAGTGTAGCTTACTTTTATGGTGTCCTTAGCATTCATAAGGGCCTGGATTCAATCTCCAGCATCAAGAAAAACAGTTACATTTTTAAGTTATAAGTTTCATTTTCCATTTGCCACTTTTCTATGGCTATTGACAATAAAAAATAAAAGTCCAGCTACCATAGGTCAAATTGAAGTAGTTTATAAAATTATGTAAAGCCGGAGCTCCAGCTCCATTGTATACTGGAATTACTGCTGTCATTTGCTTGGGAAATACTACTTTCACTTATTTTGCTGTGAAAATAATACTGCTATAAAAATAGAGCCTATTTAAAAATACCCTCATAATGCCTTCAGGATGGAAATGATCATTATTGAACAAAGCATCAAACATAGTCTTCTCTTGTGTTTTATGTTGGAAACTGAGTTTTCTATTACTTATACACATTAACAAACTTTGCAACACTTTTAAGAGATACTTTCCCTTTCACATTATCTTTCTTCCGGATGTAAATTAGCAATTACTTAGTTCCACAACAAAGTCTGAGGTCATAAATAAAGGCAGACAGCAATTTGTTAGAAATAATAATATTGCCTGGTTAGTTTGATGACCACAGAGTGCAACCTGGGTGTGGGTGAGGCACTGTTTCCTGTTCATAGTGATTCTTTTTTTCTTCCTTCCTTCCCTTCTTTCTTTCTTCCTTCTTCCTTCCTTTCCTTCTTCCTTCCTTTCTTTCTCTTTCTTTCCTCTCTCTCACATGCATCTAATAGGATAATAAGATTCTCTTTTTTTTTAGTAAAATGAAAGGAAAAGGTAATCCCGGTAATATTTCTAAAAATTAATTGGAAATCTTGAACTCATAAGGTAATCAGTTGTTTGCTTATGTAAGCCACTGAAACAATAAAATTCAAATGGAAGCCAGACAACTTGGAACAGTATACTTCTGTTTATTTAGTTAATATTACAATGGCGATAGGTTAAGAGCACAAAGTTGTATCCTGTTAAGAGGATAAGTTCAGAGAGTTAAATTTTGTAAATTTCACTGTTCTTAACTATTGAAACCTATTTAACAGAAGTGATAATATCTTAGTATTAAGGGACAGGTGAAAACTTTCTGACTTGGTAATCAAAAGCACATCTGTTCATTTGTTTAAACAAAACAGAAACATTTTAACTTTTGGTTGCTTCTTTGAGAAAAGCACAATGTTCTTAAAGCAAATATTCTCAAATTACCATTTTCAACAGTGTGTTCAACCAATGTATGTCATGTCAATGACAGAACCTGAGAAGCCCAGATTGATTATCTTGGGATCACTGAACTACACTGGCTTACTTAACCATCAGACATGGTGTTCAGTGCCTCCTG
The DNA here is from genome assembly GCA_004024765.1 of Zapus hudsonius. Classification (NCBI taxonomy): domain Eukaryota; kingdom Metazoa; phylum Chordata; class Mammalia; order Rodentia; family Dipodidae; genus Zapus; species Zapus hudsonius. Next base: position 4,056 of record PVHP010016814.1, on the reverse strand, counting down.
TGTACAAAGCAGCATACCAATGCAATGCAGGATATACAAAGAAATAAAATTGTTGGTCTTTGCCCTGTTCAGATTTCCAGTTTAGTATTAAGAATAGATGTAGACACACATTATTTCATATCCAATATCCTCAAAAGAAGTGACTCTGTCCACTAATGTAGATGAGAATTACCTCTGCTGGAACCTAGAAGAAGCAGGGACATCTTCAACAGTGATTGATTAAAGTTTCCAAATTACATTTCTCAGCTCCAGGTTTGAGTGCTACTTGAACCCTTGAAACTGAGGGTATTTGAGCTGGACTCACACTTGTCACTTACTGTGACTGAACTTGGAATTGTTTCATAGACTCCAGACAGTGAACCAAGATAAACAAAGATAAATCTGTGCATACACACACACTCAACTTACATGTAGTGTGATATTCCCCCTTTATGTTTCTTAAGATGTCAGGAATTCATGACTTGCACTCTGCATCAAGAGGAGGCGAACCCACATTGTCATTTATTTATGATTATTATACGACAAGACACTACAATAAGAAAAGTATGAAAAATCTCCCAACTTCACAAGACACAGGCAAAAATCTGAAGGCTAGAGGAAAGGATAAGGAGGGCCCCAAAGAGAAAGGGTTTTGAGGAATCTTTGGAGTGGGAAATGAGCTTTCCTCCACTCCCAATGCGTTCCTGGGGTCCCCAAGAGAAGCCCCATTAGGCAAGTAGAGAAAATGAAAGCAGAAACACCTTTTCAAACACCACAAATAAGTAATAAATAAATAAACAAATAAAACGAAGTAACTTTAGGCACCGCTTGAAAGGCAGCAACCCCAGGGGCCAGGAGGTCAACTTTGGAGTCTTCAGGCTGTGGCCAAGGGGTCAGCTTTGGCCAAGTCTCTAAAGTTGTCACTCCAAAAAGTCTTGGCCTCCTGGAAGAGCTTCTAGAGGAACCCCAGCAGGAAACCCAGTCTGATGTTACTTTTAGGTTGGTTCCTCCAGAAACTTGCTGGCAAAAGGGAGAGGGAGAAAGCAAAGAAGAGCCTCAGCCCCTGGGACAGTTTGGGAGCCCGCTGCACCTAAATCACCCCGCATGAAGGGGAGTGCGTGGCCCAGGATCGCAGGGACTGTGGAACCCAGTGCCTTGGTTCCCAGTCTGACCGGAGGGTGGCGTATAGGGTACCCACGCCTTTAACCCGGAATCTTCTACAAATTCGTCCTCTGCTCCGTTTCGCTCCATTGGAGGATTAGGGCGAGACTGCGCCCAGCCTGGGGTTCCAAGCGCAGGACCTATTTTCCTAAGCACCTGGCTCTGCTCTGGAGGGAGAGGGAGCGATGGGAAAGGTTCAGGGAAGGATGGGTGAGGAGCAAATGCCAGCAGCAGCAGCTATCACCCTCCAGCCTGGCACTCCAAAAGTAAGGCTGGCAAAAGGAGAGCAGTAGTTCCTGACAATGGCCCAGCGGCCAGGGCCCCCGAGGGCGAGCTGGGCACTAAACCCGTGGCTGCCACTGTGGCTCAGCTTAAACCAACAGAAAGGAGGACTGGAGGGGGAGGGCCAGACGGAGTTGGCGAGGTTAAGAAGTCCGCGCCCCGCACTGGCAGGACTGGGAGGGAAGATTGAATTTGCAGGGTGTGGGAAACGGAGGGCTTCGGAGGAGCAAGCCTAGTGGAGGAAAGCCAGAAGGGAGTGTCTTCCCAGTTGACGGGCAGAGCTGCGGATTCCACCTGGGCCGGCCACAGGACTTTCCCGGGAGGCGCGCGTGCAGCCTTGCCCGACTCCCAGGGCATCCTGGTGCCTGGGGATCTCCATTCACACCCGGCATCCTGGTGCCTGGGGATCTCCATTCACACCCGGCATCCTGGTGCCTGGGCATCCTCCATTCACACCCGGCCGGCTCCTTCTCCTCACTCTCTCCCCTCCGCGCAGGGCCGGGGCTTAAAGCGTGGTGATCCGGGAAGTGCAGGTGCCATTACGGAAGACACCTCCGGACTCCAGGTTCTCGGGCTGGAAGTCCTCCACGCTGTACGCGCGGCTCTTAAGGGCCGTGGCGTAGTAGTCGACCGGCTCCTCCGCGGCGTTGTCCATCCAGCTGAGGCACAGGATGCGCTGGAAAGAGCGCTTGAAGTTGTCCGACAGGAAGCCGTAGAGGATGGGGTTGGCGCAGCTGTTGGCATAGCCCAGGATGACCGACAACTGGCTCACCGTGGCGTCGTCCTGCTCGGCGAACACGTTGACCAGCTGCACCACGTAGAAAGGCATCCAGCAGATGACGAACACCATGACCACCATCATCACCATCAGGGTGATCTTGCGCTCCGAGCGCTTGCGTTGTTGCCAGCCGGCTTTGAGGGCCACCATGCGCATCTTGGCTATGATGAGGACATAACACAGGCAGATGGCCCCGACGGGCAGCAGGAAACCCATGAGAAACGTGTACAGCACGAAGCCCACCAACCAGCGCTGGGCAGGCTCGGGCATGAGCATGTTACAGGCCACCGTGCCGTCGCTGTTGGCCGCGGTGCGCGAGAAGACCACGATGGGCAAGATGACCAGCAGCGACAGCACCCACACGCCCAGGTTCACCACCTTGGCCACGGTGGGCCGACGGTAGCGGGCGGCCTTGATGGGGTGCACCACGGCCACATAGCGGTCCACACTAAGCACGGTCAGACAGTAGATGCTGGTGAACATGTTGACCGCGTCCACGCTGAGCACGAGGCGACAGAGCAGCGCCCCGAAGGGCCAGTGGCGCAACAACGTGGATGTGACCAGGAAGGGCACGCTGAGCATGAGCAGCTCGTCGGCAATGGCCAGGTTGAGGATGTAGATGTTCGTGGCCGTCTTCATCTTGGCGTATCGCAGGATCACGTAGATGACCATGGAGTTCCCACACAGTCCCACCAAGCACACCACGGAGTAGATGAAAGAGATGAGGATGGCGCTGCCCTGGCCCTCGCTTAAGGTCCCATTCTGGGACGCATTTCGTCCGGGCTCCTCCATGCCGTCCGCAGAGCCCGCCCCGGGGCCCCTGCTGCAGCCGCCTTCGCCGCAGCTGCCCGGGCAGGGGCTAGGAGAAGAGGAAGGAGAGGAAGCGGTGCCATTGGGGAACATCCCAGCTGAGGGGCGCCAGGGAGGCTGCGGGAGGAGCTGGAGCGCTCTCCTTGCGCCCCTGCCGCCCGAGCCTCCTCCCAGGGCACCCGGCCACTCGCCCGGAGCTCACCGCCGCCTGGCGCCGCGGGAAAGAGCGCAGCAGCTTAGGCTAGCGCGCGGCTCCGACCAACGCCGCCGGCGGGGCGCATCGCCCGGCGGCTGCCGTGCGCGCTGCCTCTTGCAGCCCTGGAGCGCCTGGGCACACCGGTGCGTGGAGAGAAGAAGCCAAGAGGCTGAAGCCCGGTGCTGCAAAGCCATTAACTGGCGCGGCTCTGGGCTGGTGAATGATTAATAGACACAACCATCACGTCAGCAGCTACGAAAAAAGAGGGGGGAGGGCGCATAGGTGGCTTGTCCCCCTCCACCCTCACCCCAGATTTTTTTGTTTGTTGGTTTTTTACTTCCTAGTCCTTCCCAGGCTCAACTCCAGAAGCTACGTAAGCTTCCCTCGCTACACCTTGACCCATTCCTCCGAGGGACCTGGGGAGTTTCTCTGCTTTTCTAAAGGGTTCCTGCCAGCCAAGGCTGCGCCTTCTGCCCCATCCTATCCCGCTCCTACTCACAGCAAAGACAGGAGCGAACATAGGTGTCTGTAGTTCTCAGTTTCCCTCAGTTGCTGCTCTCTTTTGGGTCGGGGAGGATGGACTCCAGCGCCCCACTTACCACGCTGACCCAGACCCTAACCTCCCACTGCCCTCCTCAAGTTGACCAGCCCATCAGACCTGCAGCAGACGCTCCCGGGGTCTCTGTTCCCAAAGTGCGCTCGCTACCTCCAGCCCGGAGCGTAGATGGCCCTGGCAAAGTGTTCCCAGGAGCTGGTGGCGCGCTGACGTTCTTTGCGAGGTCCAAGTCCCTGTGGGCCTGGCCGCTGCACAAGTGCCCACCCTGCGCCGGGGGCACCGTGAGCACGAAGG